>JBBPQL010000808.1:0-16901 GCA_038092515.1 Boletus subparvulus | reverse complement strand
ATTTTCCGCAATTTGGGCCGTCGTTCAGGCGTCCGCTACCCCGACGAATGTGTACAAGGCGACAGGACCGTGACCGAATTTGATTGGGTCCGCAAGTCGCGAAAGGGCGCGCAGCACTGCGGTACACATCGAGTACGGGTCTGCGAGGCATGCAATGCCGCCGCTCATGGTGTGACTGAGAGGCGGTGGCGCTAGTTGGCGAAGGGCATTAGCGGGGAGCTGTGGGTGTTGCTTGTCTGGTTGCTTTCCCGGCTACCCACTGGTACTACTGGAGTCCCAGTTTCGGTTTTTGTTTTCTTGTCGAGGGGACCGGGTTGGTTTCTCACTTGATCTTCATTATGGTGGAAGGGCGTCAGGGTGAGTTGTGGTTGTGTCGACTGTGGCGGTCGTTGACGCTCTCAATTAGTAGTTATGGCGGTGCTCGCCTCAGCGAGTCGTCTTCCCGTCTCTTGTGATGCCCTCGTTTAGTCTCCACGATCCCAAACCACATTACCCGGTCCGTCTCCCCGCCTTCCAGCCCATGCTGTTCCTCCCTGTCCCTTCCCGACCTTTTGCCATCCCGCCGTCGTGTCCCTGTTTCATTCATCCTCGTATATGCGCGCAAGATATATCCAGAGAACTCGAATGTACGCTTGTCATTGTTAGGCTGTGTGTACGCTCTTCATGCTTTCTTATTCCTTGCTGTTGAACGTCTTTTGTGGTAACAAGGTAATGTTGTTGCGTTGTAATACCTTTTCCCCCTTTTATATATATCACGGTCTGTCCTGCTGTGCTTTGAGTTTTTTTTTTTAATATGACGGCCGTTGTTTCTATTCTAGCGTACTTGTTGTAATTGCGACAAGACATAGACTTGGATTGAATTGCCAATTAAATCTCCCTCGCGCTCGGCTCTCAAGCGAAGAAACGGTATCATTAGTGTCGCTCAGTCGACAACTCTCACTGTTAGCAGGATCTATATCAACGCATTCTATTCTACCCTGGCATTCACATCACGCATATATAATGGCAGTCCGCGGGAGCGCAGCTGCGTCGTCCTTTACAGTATCACCCAGAGACGATCACACGTCTCCAAGCACAAGCATTCACAAAGGCGAGCATGCTCGCCGAATCGTGATCACGGGGTGCAGCCTGCAGGGTGAGGTCGGCGAGCCTGTCAGCAGCACTGCGCGGTGCAGGAGTTGAAGGGGTCAAGGTACACAGGCAGGAATAAAGTCTGATTGGAAACAAGAGTTTCGTGGTTTCGCCTGTGAATTGGCCCTGGTGACGCATGGGTGTGGTCCAGGGAAGCGTTGCGGGGAGGGGTCACAGGAATCCGAAGTTGTAGCCACACGTTTGGAGCGCTCATGACCGGGGATACAACTTGGCTCGAGGTGATGATCGACTCGCTATATTCAAAAGTCAAGATACTGACAAGCTTGCAAATACCTGCCGAACGGTCGTGAATCGTCCGCATCAAGTACGAATCCTTCACAATGGTCGTCTTTGTCTAACATCAACATCAGTCAGAAGGGAGCTCTGGCATACTTGTTGACATTTTTTCCCTTCGGCTGTACAGGTAAACAAAACTCTGATTTGATCTCCTTTCAACTGGGCACAACATTGAAACACGACATACAAGGTAACTTTGTACCACTACACTGATTTCACATACAGCCTCTCGTTCTCCTAGTAGATCTTTCCCGAAGGAAACGACGCTTCAGTAACCCGATCCACGGCAATTGCCGACACAGTAGTGGGTCTTCGAAGCTTGAAGCATACCTCTCATGTTATACAAACCAACTGAAGTACTACTTGTGTATGTTGAAGCAGAACGCGCGTTTGTTCATTGGCAAGAAGTTGTCCAACTTATCCCCATACGGTTCAGGTGCTGCGCCTTGGAGTGCGGCTGCATGGATGCATCCGACTTCATCCCGGTAGCAGAATAATACTCGGTTCAGCCTCGTCCCAACACCCTGAATACGAATGTACTATGTATATCTCTTGGAAGCAGATCAAATACTAACCTGACGGAGAAAGAACCCATTGGCCGTGTAGATTTGATGTTGTCCATCTGATCAAATATAAAATAAAGGGGTTAAAACGGGCCTGCCAATGTTGCTCATTACACAGTACTCGATCGCCGAAGGTGACGTTCGATTGTTATACAGGAATGGTTTCTGGGGTTATATTCACTGGATTCTTGATATCGAGCAGCTGTAGGTGAGAAGGATGCACTTTACAGAGCATACTTCTTTAGCCTTGATATCACCGAGTTCTTCCCAAGCTTTGACATGTATCCAAATCTGCCAATATGAATCAGGGCTCCAACGTGCGCGTCGCGGCATATCGTAGGGTATTGTTCCAGATCGAAGGAAAGAGGCTTAGAGTGGCTTTCGATCGTGCGGAGATTAGAACGCTCGATTGATGGGAAGCTCTCATATCGGTACGGCGCGTAGTGTTGACGAGATAACTTACCTGTGTATCAATTGCCTTGGCGTGGGGGTTGTGTCCCCAAGCGTCGGCCTTTCATACTACTAGGACGAGACACATAATGATGACAACCACGATGGACAAGGCCACGAACTCGTACTGATCATGATCGGCAACTTGAACCGCGCGACCGTGGTCTGCACCGTCGGTGTGTGGAGGTGGTAACACGGACTTCACCTGGTGCTTTCAAGTATGGATGCAAAAATCTCCTTGCGCCGGGTGGGTGAACGGGTGAGTGGGGAATGATAATTAGTACGGTCCTGACTGGGACCAGAGTAGTAATCTCTGTTTGCCCACCTTCCTCGATTTTCTTCTTGATAACCCTGACGCCATACTTACGAACTGGCAATCTGTAGGTCTCACTGGCAAGGTGACTCCAGTGTCGGAAATTTGATTGGGCAGCTCCTGTTTGGATGGCTTGTGGATACCCTTGGTCGTAAGCGAATGTGTAAGTGATAAAACGCAGCATGATGTTGTATGTACTCCTCTGAGTACCAGTCTACTAGTAAATGATGTCGAGCTTGCAATAATGATCGTCGCCTTGGACAAGCCGTTTCGGGCATCATTGTGAGTACGAGTCAGAGTCAGGTGATTGAGTGCTATCATCACATCTGACCCGAACCAGTGGCCGTCTGATGCCAGCGCCGACTGCCGTGTTTTCCCTTTATGTAAGGTTGAGGTCAACTCCGAGTCGGTCAAGGTAGGCTATATGCCAGTGTTTGGGACCTTTTGGTAAGTCCTTTTTTCCCAATGACGGTTTATCAACTGCTTCTCTTGTCGGACTCCGAGTCGTTGTCGTGACCGCTTCCAAGGATGTCATAAAACACTCAACTGATCAGGTAGAGTATACCTGGATCAGTCCCTGCAATGATTGCGCTTTATTTCCGTCTCACTCCCTGAGACCCTCACCGCACAATAGATAGCGATCGTAATGTTGGTCGAGCAGCCCGTGACGACCCAAACGCAGGACTTGATATCGTCTCCACAAACGGTTGTCACAGCCGAGTTCCCTCTTGTGGAGTTCTCCGAAAGTTCCCCTCGACAAGACAAGGCCATCAGTGCCCTTAAGTGATTACGAACCCCAGATTCCAATCATGGGGTGCTGGGTCAGGTCAACGAGCCTGTCAGCAGCACGCGGTGCAGGAGAGGTCAGGAGGGGTTCTGGACGTCGCAGGAGCGCTCACATGACCGGGGATACGACCTGGCTCGAGGTGGGCAGTCCGTCCATTCCTCGAGGTGATATCGCTATTAGTTCACTACCCAATTTATTCGTCAAGATCAAGATGTCAACACAATGCGACAAAATTTCCCAAGCATGTCCCGTCCTTAAATTTGGGTGTCAAGGTGCCACGATTCCCCGAAAACTTGCAAAACACCCACCAAATCGTCCGCATTAAGCCCGAGCCCTTCACAATGCTCGTCTTTGTCTACCATCAAGATTCGATACCAGTCAGAAGGGCACTCTGACATGCTTGTTAACATTTCTTTCCTTCGCCATGCAATCAACAGAACAGATTTGATATTCTCCTTTCAACTGGGAACAACATTGAGACACAACTATGATACAAGGTAACTTTGTATCACTACACTGATCTCACATACAGTCTCTCGTTCTCATTCGTCAACTGGCACAAGCCGGAATAACTGGTGGACCAGCCAGGTTGAGACAGGAAGGAAATCCCGGCCGATGCCTCGACTGACCTTCTCGAACGATGGGGAGAACACACCCTACTCTACAGTGGCACCTTGTGCTGCCACGGCATCTCCCGACTCGGACCCTTTCTTCCTCTCTGCTGCCTTTGGGTCTGTCGCGATGCAACCTTGCGGGTCGCTAACCTCCACAAACCGGAATAATTGAGAAGGTGAATATTTATCCTCAGTCGGGGGTATGATCGTCTGGAACTCAATCTGCGACGCAAATCAGAAAACACCGCCGCCGTGTCAACAGGAGAGAATGAATTGCCAGAGGAGGCTCGTCCCCAGAGACTGTCCATCCCTGATCGCTGCCTTCGCCACCTTCGATGCTGAACAGGGAACGGCTTAGCGGGACACCGCGTCAAATGAGTATCGCTCACGTGTATGCGTCATCAGATTCCCGGTAGGTGGGGGTCCATCCCACGTCGAACCCCCCTAGGCCTGCACGGTCGGAAACAATGATATTTTTGTCGTTTTTAAAAATCTTGGCGACGCTATACGGGTTTACGCCAAATAAATAAACCTCGCCATCATTCTTGACTACCCACTGCAGCCGATGAGGTGAGCATTGCATTCTGGATGGAGACAAGAGACTGCCATACGGTTGTGTCCGACCCGTTGACGCAGACAAATGAGATACCTCTGGAAATACCGAGGGTGCTTTCGTTGGTGAGAGAGACGATTTGGAATGTACCGGGAGCCTTGAAGTTGTTAGGCATGGAGACCTTGACTGTGGTACAAGATTTAAGGGTGAGATGTACTGTGCGAGCCGTTCGTTTTATAGCCGTCGAACTCTGACCTTGGGAGATACGGTTCTTACCCCGCCGCGAAAGGGCGATGCCTTGTCCCGATGATTGCTTGATCAAATTTCCTCTTTGGCCTATCTATCCTGAAACTTTGGGCTAATCGTTCGTAACGGAGTTTCTAACAGAACATCTGATACGAACTTCGTATCTAGTACGCCATCAGGAACATCAATATAATCAACGCATGTCCCGGTATCGTCCTCAAAAGGAGACCCGATGCCATTAGTGCGATCTTCTTGTTATTTAAGTGGCAGCCGAGTCCAGGAATGCATAAGAGTCTGCTGTGTCACAAACGTAATTGTCTCCCGTTCTTTGGATACCGTACATCAGTAGGGTCTCGATCCAGCGGGTGTCGAATATTCAGGCAGTTCGTTCGGTTGGTAATCGGATCAATTCTCAGAGCGCACTGCGCCACTGGTCCCCTCGAGTCGCCTATTAATTGTGAAGCAGGGCTTTCAGGCATGTGGTCCGTGTATGCCCACACTGTTTAGGTGCCGCACCTTGGTCATCAATGGCATCCTTCATCCTGGTAGCGGAATGATACTTGATTCAGCCTCGGTCACAACACTCTGGATATGAATGTACTATTTATGTGAGTAGTGGAAATATCACTTGGAAGCAGATAGGGGACGAAATACTAACCTAATGGAGAAGGAACTCTTGACCTTGTAGGATTTCATTTGATGTTGTCCATCCGATCAACTGTAAAGGGATTTGAACGAGCATGCGAATGTTGCTCGTGGCCCAGTACATACTCGATTGTCGAACGCAAGGTTCGATTTTCCAGAGTGGTTTCTGGGGTCAGCATGCCTCGGCAGGCCAGACATGAATCCGTCAGTCACGACGGAACGTGGCGCACAGTCCCCATTTTCGCTGACGGTATGAGCAATGAGATCATTCAAATTTATGGGCTCACCTGTTGACGGGATGAATCACATACCCGATTGTACTTGAAGCCTGTACACTGTCAGCGACGGTTCCGCACCAAGCCAGCATTTTCCGCTTGTAATCACTGGTCTCAGGGCTTGACCAAAAAAAAAAAACCCCCCTGAAGCTCCCTGTTTCGGCATGATATAAACTGCAAGCACACCTTCCTCGGAACGGAGGGAACAAAACTTGCGATATGTGGGAACTGAAGTACTGATCCGCGGATACAGGTAATTTGCATGCATAACACGATGGCCACTAGCACGTACCGAACACGACGAAAGGAGGTGGTATCAGTACAACCCAGCATGGTTTGAACGGAGGTGGGATTCGGGGACACTCATCAGCTTCTATTCAGAGTAGTACTCGGCTGCTTCGAAGTTTCTGTGCATCTCAATTCAACGCATATGGTCCTTTGAAACCTGCTTTCCGTTATCACTGACAGGACACGAATAGAACAGAGGGAGAGTAGCGTCTTTGAGGGGAATCGAATAGTTAGGTTCTCGTGAGCTTCGTTGCCCGAAAATATCATTTTTTTTTGGTACGGGCTTGTAATAATGTGGTGTTCGTAGCTCACCTAACTTGCTGTCATGAACCAGGCAATGCGATCAGACTCGCGCTCTATGATTATGCCTGATCAACGCCAGCCCCTAGCATGGCCCACCGCCGGTAGTGAATAGTTGTTGCTTTCAAGTAAAGTTAATCGCCCCATCATTTCGTATCGTCGAGCGCTTGAGTGCCCAGAACACTCAAACCACCCACCTACAATGAGTCGCACTCGCACTCGGATTTAGACTGATGGGCGAAGACGAAGAGTCACATAAAGCTGGCCTTTGGGCCGGAGTTGTGCGAAACTGTATAGCCACAGAGACATAGGGCCACAGGCGCCAAGGTCAATGACACTCAGCTGAAGGTTGAACGCTCCGGACTCGAAGATCCTGGACACAGGGCGTATGTAAGTCACAGCGAGCTACGCAAAATGACGTCAAGCTCCTGCTGACTCCAAGCCCGCTTGACCATTCGTCGACAGTTGCACTCTTGGAGCCTGGTGCACGATTCATCATAGTTGCACCCTGGCCAGAGCCAAAAGAGAACTACTCGCAGTTACAAGATTGACAAGACTACATGGATACCATTCTTCCTGGCTTCCTCTACTTGCTTATCGGAGGCGCCGTGCTACCACGGGTGCGATTTAATGTCATCAAAGAAGTGAAGGTCCGATGGTAGCAGTAACATACAACAGGAGTGTTCTTGGCACTCAGCATTGAAAGGGCAAGGGGGCTCTTCTGCATGTGTTCCTCCGAGCGTTGCATGTTGACAATGTCAGAGGCTGAATACCGCCAGAAATCTCCGTCCATCGTCTTCCAGTGCTTGAATGGATGTCATCGGAATGAAAATTCTATAATAACAGAGATGTACCTTACGGTTTTTTCCAACCATTGGAGGTGGATATAGCGAGACAAACAGTGATCTTGTTCGAGTGATTGTTGGATTCCTACCGATTGGAGCTTTGTATTTATACCCACCCATGTAGTAAATAAAGCACTAGCTCCTGCGACCTGAGGCCTGAGGCATGATTGATGCTGCACATTCTTTGGACTTGGACCGACTTCGTGTCGATGAACAGTTGGATAAAGATTAGTCACATCACAAATCGGGCTTGTCTCAACAGGTGTCTTGTTCTGTTCACCCGTCGCATTGATCAGGATAAAAGAGGACTAGCCTAAAACAGCATATGAAGGACCCTAGTTTCGGTATGCGATCAGATCTTTCGAAGAATGGAAGAAACTCAACGCATAGTGCAACCTGAAAAGGACACTCACAAAGAGCTAGAAAAAAACGTCCCGATCACGGAAGTGGATGAGTAATAAGGTGACAACAAAGCGAAAAGAGGAGGCCCTAGCTGGTTGAATTGGAAGGTCGTGTGGGGAAGAGGGAAATAGAATCCGCAGCGCACTGGATCTGGATCCGACGATCTCCTCCGAGTTAGCTGCTCGGCAAGCTTGGTCACCGGCCATGTTCGGTTCGCGTCTGAACATGGGATGCCCTGCAGCGAGTCATCATGGCACCAGATTTCACGCCAGTGACGAGAATGCTGCTTCCTCGCACAATCGACGTAGAATTAGTTAACCGATCCATCAGTTTCTGAACAACGATAAGTTCCGGGTCCCTAAAACGCGGTTGAAAGACAACACTGGAGGTAATATTAAAAGCGCTTGGCCCAAGGGAGACGAAGTGCCGCTGTGAACCAATCAAGTCATTCTAATTCTCAGCCGCACTTGTTGAGCCGAGTTACCTCGATGAATCTCGTACTCGCCTTGCGATTGCCATGAAGTACTTTCGCAAACGACTGTGTGAACTTGAAAATCTGTCGCGAGAATACTTAAATAGCGGGAGCAGAGGTAATAGGCTGGTGTGTTCTTTTCTCTATCGTGATTCGTGACAATGTTTCTCGGTGGTTTCTGTTTGCTGTCGCTGGCCGTTCTCAGTCACGTGTCGTCGCAGTCGGTTTTGGCAATGGCCTTAAAGCAACCTGCTGCAAACATCGCAAAGGCCTATGCCCAATCCGCGTACGCCGTATCGAACGACGATGGGTTGTTCACACCAGTTGAGCACCTGAGCGCACTCTCGGTCGACACCTTCACCACCATTCGCCACCCGTTCTTCCCAGACTACCAGGTCAGGATAAAGAACACGAACTTTTGTGACGGGAGGGTAAAGTCAGGACTCAGTTGGTACCGGTCATTTCCAACTCGAGGCTCACATACGCTCTAGTGCAAGTTACACGGGTTACATCGACTTCAAAACTCGACACATTTTCTTCTATTTTTTCAAGAGTCGCCGTAATCCTGCGACGGACGACGTCATTTTCTGGACCAACGGTGGTAAGTCCCAGTCCTCGACATACAGCACGACACCGCATGACAAGTCGTCGGACAGGCCCAGGTTGCTCTTCTAGCTTGGGTCTCTTTATGGAACTCGGTCCATGTAGAGCCTTTTCCGGACACGGCACGACCTATCACCCGCAATCATGGAACACCAATGCAAATATTTTCTTTGTCGATCAGCCCATCGGTGTTGGCTTTTCGTATGACGACTACGGCGAAATCGTGGTATGTAGTGTGTTTGGTTGACACGGACGCCTTGCATGCCTAACCGCTCCACAGAGCACGACCGAAGAGGCTGCCAAAGACATTGCCGCTTTTGTGGCCATCTTCTTCCGACACTTTACGCAGTTCCAGGGCCGACCCTTCCATATGGCGGGTGAATCATACGGTGTAAGTCTTGGTTACATAGACTTCATTTTCGGGAACACCAAGTAGTGTGTCTTCCCAGGGTCGTTACATCCCTGTCTTTGCAGCCGAAGTGTACGATCAGAATGCCAAGCTGGCCGCGGCCAGATTACCACAGATTAATCTGCAGTCCATTATGATCGGTATGTCGAAATTCCACCATCAGCACGATTAACTAATTTAACTAATACTTGTGGTCAGGAAACGGCCTCACCGACTTCTTCACTATGACACCGTCATATATCGATATGCAATGCACGGCTGCCTCGGTGCCCCCGATTGCGAGCCTCCGGCGAGTCGAATAAAATATTGCACGAGATCTTCGCTTATGGGTGATACAGTTCATGCAAGCAGATGAAGGAAGCTGTGAGTGTCCTTGTGCTTGTAGGGACCACTTGTTGATGTTGGATATAGTTGCCTCGGTGCCAGAAATGGACTCTCGAGTCATGCATCAACCAGTACGATGCGTTGAGTTGCGGCGCGGCCCGTGACTTTTGTGACGGAAACATTTTTGCACCGTTTTTACTTACTGGTACGCTCGAAATCTGGGTCGCGTCGATCAATTTTGATTAGTGCTTACAGGGAGGAACTACTATGACATTAGCAAGATGTGCGATGACCCCGACAGCAACTGTTACCCCGTTACGAAGTAAGGAATTATATTTCCTGCCCGATGTGCTGTCAACACCAGGTTGCAGAAACATAAGCAAATATCTTGACCTTCGTTCCACTCGCGCGCTGCTCGGTGTTGACCCATCCATCACCTCAAACTTCAGGTCCTGCAATCCTGCTGTCAGGATGGCGTTTGAAAGGTCGCAGGACAGCTACCACGAGACATATACCCACATTTCTGGACTCCTCGAGCGTGGCGTACGTACACTCATCTATGTCGGGACATACGACTGGATCGGCAATTGGATTGGCAACGAACGTTGGACACTCAAGATGCCCTGGACTGGACAGGATGCGTTTGTAAGCCAGCCCTTGCGAGAATGGCGGATCAATGGACAGGTCGTTGGTAAGACAAGGAGTGCCAATGGACTGACGTTTGCTACCATTGATGGGGCTGGACATATGGTGGGTCTATAGTTGCTTGTTGGGACGTCATGTTCACGAGGGGTCAGGTTCCGTATGATAAGCCCAGGGAGGCGCTGGTGCTCGTGCAGAAATGGTTGGCACGGCAGGAGCTTTGAGGCCCACGCCATTGCCCCACGGGACGTCCAAGTAGATCTATGTTGCTACGCAGAATTGTTTTGCCCGAAACAACAGTACTAGGACTTGTAGATATATCTTGAACGAGATTTGCGAGAATCATGTTCGACTAGTTGTATTGCAGACTCTGCTTTCGCTCAGGAAGGAACGCGACACCCTTCGAAGCCACTCTGCGTTGCGTTCAAGCGGGAGCCCGAGCGTTTCATTCATTGCAGGCAAAATTTGACTCGCCTTCAAGCTCAAGTTCAGCCACTACATATATCACCCCTTGCCTCTGAATCGCCTCAACCTCGGCAGCGTCAAAAGACATGTCTACCACGGGTATCCCATTCACGGTTAACGAGCGTGTCCTATGCTATCACGGACCGCTCATCTATGAAGCCAAGGTCCTGAAAACCGAGATGTGGGATGAAACCAACACCAAACTCGCGGGCGTCGGTCCACACTTTTTTGTACACTACAAGGGGTGGAAGCAAACGTGCGTCGTTTCGTGCTTGTTCTGCTTCCTTTCGTGGTCCTTGTTCCCAGTTCAGCAGCGAGGCGCGACAGGTATGAGTCTCAGACTGATCCATGCGTCTTTTCCGTAGATGGGACGAATGGGTCCCCGTAGCGCGTCTCCTCAAGTTTAACGAGACCAATGTCGCGCTTCAAAAAGCGCTCTCGAGTCAAGCGTCCCAAGCCGCGTCCTCTTCCGCAGCGGGGAGCAAAAAAGGCGCTGGGGGTGCTGGGCCCGGTGGTGCGGGTGGCGGAACTGGGACTGGGACAGGACGAGGTGGGAGAAAGGACGGGAGGGGAACGAAGCGGGGTAGGGAAGAGGTGAGTCGTCTCGGCCTTGATGGTGGGTGGGGCGCGTACGCTCCACACGTCGGATTCGGTGTCGAACGTGACGCGCCTCTCGCTTTGGCAGTTTGGGGCTGCCCGCGTCATGTCGTTCTGATTGCTGACTGGTCGGCGGAACGCGGTAGGACGAAAACAGTCGAAAGCCGGAGATGAAGTTGAATGTGCCAGAGGTACTCAAAGTGCTCCTCGTCGACGACTGGGAAGCTATCACGAAAAACAACCAGGCACGTCTTTCTTTGATTGGGTATATGCGCCTCCCTCACTCTCTGGGTGTATCTGCCCCCCATTCCTGGTACGTTGCGAATGTAGCTGGTCCCGCTTCCTCGGGCGCCAAATGTGATCGAAATCCTCCAAGAGTTCAAAGAGCATGTCGCGAAACTGGGTAAACAGACGAGGCATGTGATCATTCTGGTGTCTAGTGACAATCTCTTCACCGGCGTTCGAAATAGCTTGCGTGACCCTGACCTCGTTCTTCCTACCATTATTTCTGGGCTCACCGTTTACTTTGATCGCTCCCTCGGTGCAAACTTGCTCTACCGCTTTGAGCGCCCCCAATACGCAGAGATCCGTAAGGCGTACGTGACTGGTCCCAAAGTACAGGTTGGGCAGGAGAAGGACATGAGTTCCGTCTATGGGGCGGAGCATCTATTGAGAATGTTGGGTATGTTCTCGGCCTTGCTCTATTGGATTGCGTGGCGTGGATTTACTGACCGACTGTCCCAGTGAGTCTGCCACAAATGGTAGCCAGCTCGACGATGGATGGGGAGAGCATAGGGTTGGTGAAAGACTATGTAAACGAGCTGCTCTCGTACGTGCCCGCTTTTCCTTGTCTTGTCTCACGGCTGGCTCACGAAGGACACAGTTTCCTTGCGACTGAGCGTGATAGGTTATTCCTCGCAGAGTATCAAAGTGCGAGTTTACAGTATCAGAATATCTCGCGGTCGTAATTTATTTTCACCTTTGTCTCTGTTGTCTCTAAGCTCGAGGGATTTACAGTACTTGGTACTGGATGAATGAATGAATTTATTTGGCTAATTATGCTTGTTACTACTTACTGTGCCTAAGCTAGAGGCTCAGGCTGCAGCTACTTGCCCACGTGACGCAGCAGTGAGATTAGATCGCTCGCGTGCTCCCAGGACTCCACTTGACTTTTTGCAATGGCTCCCTTACCGCCAGTGCAGCCCGTGCAGCGCACTCTCTCGCAGCAAGTATCCTCACTGCACGCCAGATAAGCTTTGGCGACGAGATCCCCACACTGAATATCAAGGAAGATAATCCTGAGAAAAGTTTCACACTCAATCTGAGCGGGAAGAATGTCATAGTGTGCGCTTGACCACGTCTCAAGATAAATGATGCTGATCGTCCCTGTTCTCTTCAGCTCGGTGTTCCTGGCGCGTTCACGCCCCCTTGCAGTTCTCAGGTACATCAGTATATCAACGATTATGGCAAGCACAAGGTGATTCGGCGAAAGGAGTCAAGGACATCTATGTCGTCGCTGTCAACGATGCATTTGTGACCAAGTATGTTTCCCGTTTACTCGTGCACGCGCATATAGCCTGCCTAGGACTCACCCATACACGCAGAGCTTGGAATGAGAAACTTGCCCCACAAGGAACTGGTGCGATATTTAATGCGCTGATCCTCATGCAGTCACCAAACGACAGGCGTTCGCTTCATCGAGGGCGCGCTTACGATAAACCTTGGACTTATCTTTGATGCCTATGGTCTCCTCGGGTCTCCGCGTTCAAAGGTACGTGAGATGCATCCTCATTTCCGGTTCTTTCCGTCCCTCTGTCCTTTCTGATCAAGTCGCCAAATCGAGCATGCACCGACGTTTGCTGTCTTGGTACATCACCCAATAGTATGTCATTGTCGCGCAAGATAACAAGGTCCGGGTTATTGGTGTTGAAGACGAGCCAGCCAATATCACGGTGACTGCTTCAGAAGTGTTTTTTCGCAGATCGCGTAGACTTGCGTTTCTATGAGGGGGAGGGACTGCCATAGGATGTAATATTAAGGCATGGAGCGATTGAAACTCAGGAGGACTCAGAAGGGCCCTCTGGGGTAACAAAATTCTGATTTGATCTCCTTTCAACTGGGAATAACATTGAAACACAACTATGATACAAGGTAACTTTGTACCACTACACTGATTTAACCTACAGCCTCTCGCCCTCACTCGTCAGCTGGCACAAACTTGAACAGTTGATAAATTGAAAATAAAATCGAAGGATCTGTATCCTGAGGCGTTATGATTCCCGTGATCTCAATCTGCGACACAAATCATAAAACTGCCGTGTCCACGGAGAAAACGACTTACCACAGCCTTGGAATCGCCCCCAGAGCCAAAAGGGACTGTCCATACCTTGCCCTCACCGTTAACGGGTTCGATACTGAACAGGGAACGGCTTAGTGGAATCCGGAATCACCGCGTAAAATGAGCATCGCTCACGTGTATGCGTCCCGAGATTCCCGGTAGGTGGCAATCCACTGCAAGTTTTGCCCAGGCTCAATGGAAGCAGCAACCTTGCCGTTAGTTGTCAAGGTGGAGCGATACCCGTCTATGGCGAGCTGATAAGTGCGTTTGCCAACTTGAGCGACTCTCCACTACAGCCAATGAAGTGAGCTTTGCATTCTGAGGCAAGAAACTGCCATACGATTGTGTCATCACCGTTAAGGTGGACAAACTGGAGACCTATATATGGGTGACCAACACTGGCTGGGGGGTTTCCCTCGATGAGAGAGAGGATTTGGAAATTACCGGAAGTGAGGTTGTCAGGCATCGAGACTTGGACTGTAGTAAAAGATTCGGGGATGGGGTGTATTGTGTGAGTCGTTCGTTTTATAAGCCGTCGAACTCTGACCTCAGTAGATGGTACCCCGGCCGCCATCTTGAACTCCGCCGCGAAAGGGTGATCCCCTGTCTCGATGACTACTTGTGCAGTTTTCCTCTTTGGTATCTATCCTGAAACTGGATGGCGTTTGACACAGGTGTTTGCGCCGCTACAGTGAGCTGTTTTTAGGCCTGACTGCAAGTGCGATTCGTTTGGTAATCCGATCGATGTTCAGAGCGCGTTGTGCCCCTCACGAGTTGCTTATTAATTGCGATACTTCCGATCGCGAAGGTTTTCAGGCAAGTGGTCCACTTTCCCGAAGGAGACGATTCACGGTGGCCGCTATGGTAGTACTGGGTCTTCAAAGTTCCATACCCCTCATTCGGTCTGGGAATTGCGTATGGGCCTTTCGTAGGTTATATAAACCACTGAAGTACCTGCATCATGTTCCACCTTCTGAAGCAGAATGCGTGCCTGAGGTCAGGTGGCGCAAAGCTGAAACGACGATGTTCTGGCCACCGCCCGTGTGACGAAAGAAGTTGTCCTACTTATCCCAACAGAGTTCAGGTGCTGCGCCTTGGACTGCGGCCGTCGATAAATAGGCATTCATCCCGGTAAGTAGCGGAATCATACTCGGTTCAGCCTCGGTCCCAGCATTCTGGATAAGAATGTACTATAGTGGCAATATCACTTGGAAGCAGATCAGTGACTGAATACTAACATAATGGAGAAGGAACTCTTGACCGTGTAAGTTTCCATTTGATGGTCCGTCTGATCAACTACAAAGGTGTTTAAACAAGCCTGCCAAAGTACTTGGTCACTGAACATATGTCCAATTGTTATCCAGAAATGGTTTCTGGGGTCAGCCAGTGTCAAATGTATTCACTGGATTCTTGACATCGTGCAGCTAGGGCGCTCTTTACGAAGTATACTTCTCAGCCTTACTATTTCCTTCTGAAGCGTTGACATGTGTTCAAATCCGCTAATACGGCCCAGATCAAGCACAGTGGCTTTCGAATGTGCGGAGATTAGAACGCTCGATTGGAAGCTCTCGTATCGGTGTGGAGCGTCGACGAGGTACCCGTGTGTCAACTGCCTTAGTGTGTCCCGTGATATCGGTACTGTGACGAGACACATCATCATGATAATTACGATGGACAGGGCCTTGAAATCGTACCTACTGGTAAACCCGCGACCGTGGTCCGCACCGTCGGCGTGTAGAGATGGCAACTCGGTCTTTACCTGATGATTCAAGTATTGATGCAAGAACCTCCATGCGCGCCGGGCGGGTGATTGAGGCAGAATGGTAATAACGCCATCGAAAGAGGGACCGTGCACGGTGCCATCAGCTTGACGACATGCGTCCTCGTAGTGGCCACGATCGGACCGTCGAGTGTTGCTGAGCCGCTTTGAAACGGTTCTCAACCCGGTCTGCCATTCTGCCATGTTCCGCGCGAGAGCTATGAATCGATGGTTATATCCTGCTAGTGCGACCGGGGCCAAGCCACAGACGCTCTGAATCGAGACCGTACCGAATTACACAGTAGTCTGGGACCCAGCCCGTCCATGAGGCAAGCTGTCGATAGGTCCTCCCCGCGGGCCAGATAAGCGTTGGCGACGAGATCCCCGCAGTGAATGTCAAGGAAGAAAATGATGAGAAGAGTTTCACACTCGATCAATATATGAATTTGCTTGAAGAACAGCGAGCTGTTCGAGACCACCCCGAACACGCAGGCGCATACTAGCAGTGCTTCCGAGTCGTGGATGAGGGAAAGGTCTTGCCAGCTGGGAGACGATCGTCGTTGCTCCGAGTCGACAGCAAGTGACAGCAGGCTAGGTGGCCGGATGGAAGACATGATTCCTAGCCCCGCTACGTGTTGACTGTGAGTAAGTATCACATCCTTGACACCAACCTACAAAATTCCCTCCTGGAATGTGTCCAAGTTGTTGACCATTGTTTGGTCGAGGCTCAGCGTAATAAGCAGCTGCATCCGACGCTGTCTTCGACGACCAACACGGGTCTGAGATCTGAGGGCTCGCTTTTTCTTGTGTGAACACGCTGACGATAGATTTACACCAAAGTAACGTGCATTTGCAAGAAACACGCACCCACATACAACTGCTACACGTTTATTTTGATTCGTACACACACTGTCACACAGCAGTGGTCCCTTGGACTCCCTCCTAGTGAACGCCATGTTGCGGTGTCCCGCACTCGCCGAATTTTCATTGTAGCACCTTCGGAAGATGCCCATTCCAAAGGACGTCGACCAGGCATAATGCAAATGGTTGGGACGGATCGGTGTATGTACGGATGCGATGTTGGCACGGGTGTCCCGTGTTGTCACCGCGTGACGAACCCTAGATTCGGCGGTGCCAGTGGGTAACTGCCCACCCTACTCAGCGCCCGTTCCATTATCCATGGTCACGGACACGATCAATAGCTTCCCGCACTTGGAGGTTGCAACATTGACGAACTAGCTGTCAAATGTTGAGCCAGCCTAGATGTGGAATTTCCAGTGCAAGCGTAGGTTGTGTCTTGGATACACAACTCACTCGATCACCCTGTTAGACCCGCGTTACAAGGGATTTCCGAGAAATACCGAGGCCGAACCAATTTAGTATCCTTCAGCCAATAATCCGGTCGTCCCAGCCGACTTTAGTAACTCATGTTACTAGCTGCCAGTCTCTGCCAGTACATATATAATCGCCAGAAACGCACCTTTACCCCAACAGCCCCCTCCTATCTCCCCCTACTCAGGTAAGGCCTCATCACATCAGATAATACCTAGTCGACCAATCATTTCATCTTCAGCAGCAACGAT
>JBBPQL010000807.1:0-16907 GCA_038092515.1 Boletus subparvulus | reverse complement strand
CTTCTAGCTAATGTACTGTAGCTCTGGGCAACTCCTGCCCTCTTCTTAGGTGAATATAGTCGTCTTTGTCCATCTAAGACAGCGGCTGAGCTCTGGGCAACTCCTGCCCTCTTCTTAGATTCTGTCACTGGGGAGCCAAATATATGAGAATCTCATTCAGTGGAAACAATGTAATTAGTGGATGATGGAGAGAAGCATGGTGTAGAAGAATTACAATCCCCGACTCCTTGGAGGAGGGTTTTCTCAGCCAGAAATCCATAGATTTCAAGCAAACGGACCCCGCAGGAACTTTTTACCAAATTCAGTCATCTCGATTACTTAAGCTGATATATGCGGAGTCTGGAGCCCGTTTCAAGTGCTGCCACCTCCCGCAAGCTACAAGGAAAAAGAGCAAAAGAAACACTTTGAATGTAAGCTTTTTCAATTTTGCTCTGCCAAGTTGGACATTGATGTGTAAGCTATGCAGGTTTATTGCCAAGCTCCCATGCCTTGTACCACGTCTAATAGACGAGATGAACCTCCCACCTACCCACCCTCATAACATATCTGAATACCCTGTCTATTATGATCCATTATATCATCCTTGTAAGCATGCGAGCATTTTTGAATCACCCCAAAACTTCTGTGTTTGGTTGGCGAAAGATTTGAAAAGTCATCATTTGTACTGCACCCAGTGTGATATCGGGTTCATTGGTTCTGTCGCATTCGACGAAACATGCCTTAAAATCTTTTATGCACCACTCCATGTCTGCCTCTCGAGGAATACGCAATACTTCGCTTCTGCGAACTACACACATTGTCAACTGCTGCGTGACTTGACACATCCTTCTGATTCACCTGCTTTGACCATTTCCATGTGCATTGCTCAGCGATTGGATGAAATACCATCTTGGGTACTCTATCCGGACAACGTTTACGAGCATAACTTGTCTCGCCTGAAAGTCAACACTCTTGCTTCATCCATTTCGGACCTCGGAATCAAGTTGAAAGGCAAACATCAGACCAAGGCTACCCTTGTTGCTACGCTAGTGTCTCATTTTTTACAATCTCGATCTTTGGTCTGCGATCCTTCAACTTTCGCCGAAGATAATCTTCACGAGTTCAATAACATGGATCTTCCTTCAACATGTGCACGCTGCGTGGTTCCTCTAGTATCCGTGTATTTTGACAACTTGTATGGCCGGGAAGTATCTGTCATGCTCCATAGTCCCCCAAACACAGTCTATGGATTCAGTGATGATCCTGTTCACAATCCCGGTATTGACTGGGTTCATTTGCCTTTGGATGACCTTGTATCTCGTCTTCACAGATTGACCATGGACATTTTAAGTGCCTCAATCCAATGCCTACTACCCGAGGGTTGTCCGTCCATAAACAGCTGTTCCTGCCACAGAACTTGCATTGGATTGGTTCAACATATCCTCGCTCGCATGTGCTATTTGGAGTATGCCGGTGCAGTTGCTGTATGTGATATCTATCTAACTTACTATCCTTTTGGGACAGCCGCTGGTGAGACAGACAATTATTACCTGGTACAGATTCTTGAACACGAATATGGCCAGATTATCATTGATACATTGGTGACATCATCTCAGGCACGTAGGTTGGAAGAGGAAAAGATTGCATAACGCAACAAAAGGATCGAGGATGTTAGTGCCACACAGCTGGCTTCTGCTACCTATGACCGAGATTGGCCATCCGTTGTCCCACAAAATGTCATATTGTCTTGTCTGAATCGGTATTATGAAGGCTCAAAGTGGACTGAGGCCCCAGTGTGTGCTGTATGTGGTCAATATCAGCAAGATGCGGAGGCATATGATTTGATGTCGGGATTAGTGCGACTCAACCTGGACATCCTTCGTCTACGAGATCAGTTTATTATTGAGAAGTGCGTTGTCCAACATTTGTCTCCAAGGTTCAACTATAACAATCCTCACCTTGATGGCTTGATGCTTGACTGTGATGGTGTTCTTTCAGACCAAGAGAACTCGGGTAGAATCAACATATGCAGAGAATGTTTTGCTGCATTGTCCAAAAAGAAAGTTCCTCAATTTGCACTCACTAACGGCCTTTTTCAGGGGGAGCTTCCAATAATGTTTCACGACCTTACATGGGTAGAGGAAAAAATATGTGCAATATATTGTATTACAGCTCATGTTACATGTTTGTTCCAGTCTTCGGATCCTTCACAGCCGAAGGTCTTTCATGGCAACACCTGTGCTCACGAAATGAACATAGTTTCGACTGCCTCTGTTTTGCCACGAACACCAGCGGATGTCACTGGCCTCTTAAGTGTCATATTCATTGGTCCCAGAAAATTTGATCCGAAGCAGCTTGGAGCGATGTTTCGTGTACGCAAAGCAAAAATCTGGGAATTCTTACAATGGCTCAAGCATCATAACCACCTGTATGCTAAGATTCCACTTGACCGAGATATTCTTGAGCTATACCCAGAGAGTGATACTATTCCTGGGCTCGCTGAGTGTGTTGTTGAAGACCACGAACTTGATGCAAAAGTGGTCTTTCATGATGAGACTGCAGGCTTCGAGGACCATCCGGCTACACTCACACATGAAGAGCCCCTCTGTTCGGAACAAGGCGACAACACGCTGTCAGCAGCAGGTAATTCAGGTGCTGTGACCTTCCTAGAGAAAATGGGTGTTTCCGATCCTGAAAGTGTCAGAATAAGTGGTCGAACGTTCACTGCCTCCACACTAAGAAACCTTACCCCTCGTTCTTCTTCTGTTCCCGATCTTATCATACATCGAGGATCACAAGCCATCAATGAGTACAACAATCCAGATTTATTCCCAGGGATGTACCCGCTGCTTTTCCCCTATGGCATTGGTGGATTTGAAGACAAATCCAGATCAACAGCTTTGTCATTTCAACAGCACATCCAGTGTCTCTTGAACATTCCAGACCATTCATTTAGGTATCACCAAAGTTTCCTCTTTGTTGCTCTGAATATCCAACAATGCCATCTAGCTCATCTTCATACAGCATTTACTTGTAAGAAATCAAACTTTAATTGGGTTGCCGAAAAACTTCGGGTGATATCTCCCGAAATCCTAAACCGTGTCGCCTCTCGGCTTGAACAAGAACATAGAATTTCAGACATGTCACAGGAGGAGAAAAATGCACTCAATCTGTTACAGAATGTCAACACTATCTCTGCTCGTATTCCCGGCTCAGAGGCTTCGAAGATTTATATCCGAAATGAAATTCAGAGCTACTTTGGGTACTTCGGTTTGCCTCACCTTTTCTTTACATTCAATCCAAGTGTCGCTCACAGTCCAATTTTTCAAGTCATGTATGGAGATGTCAGCGTTGATCTATCTGAAAGACTCCCTCGCCTTGTCTCTGCCTGTGAACGTGCCATTCGCCTGGCTCAAGACCCAGTTGCTGCTGCAAATTTCTTTGAGTTCTCAGTATGCTGTTGTTTCGAGTATTTGCTTGGATGGGATTACAAAAATCACCAATCTACTTCAGAGGGTGGACTGTTTGATCACCTACGAGCTTTCTATGGTACCTTTGAGTATACTGAGCGAGGTTCACTCCACGGTCACTTCCTCCTTTGGCTGAAAGGTGGTATGAACCCCACAGAAATTCATCGGCGGTTGAGTGATGAGAATTTTCAGAAGAGATTTTTTGCCTTCTTTGATGGCATCATCCACCATCACTTGCCAGACATCGAGGTATCTGTTGATTCCAAGTTTGAGACACGTGTTGAACGGCCACCCAAACCTCCTTCAAGTGTTGGAGCACTGTCAGGTGAAGTCTCATACGAGTGGAAATCAGTCTTTCTCACTGAGGTCAAAAAATGTGGAGAAGTTTTACAGCGTCATGAATGCCGTCCAGTCTGCCACAAGTATGGAAATGAGGGTAAATGTTGGTTTCTCTTTCCCCATGACATTGTTGAAGCCTCGTACTTCGATTCCGAAACCAATTCTATAGTGCTTATGTGTCAAGATGGTAATGTGAACTATCACAATCAACATATTCTTGTATTCTGTCGCCACAATCATGATCTCAAATGCATCTTGTCAGGGAAAAGTGCGAAAGCAGCGATGTTCTATATTTCAGACTATATTACCAAGATGGGGATCAAGACATATGAAATGCTTTCATTGCTATCACGCGCTGTCGCACGACTCCCATCAACTAATAACCAAATGCCCGCAGTTGATAGTGCAAAGGCACTGTTACACAAATGTCTGTCCCAATTCAATAGACAGCAGCAGATTCATGCACATCAGGAATTTTACAAGAATCTTATTTGAACTTAAATGAACTTATATTGACTTTTTGAACTTGTGAAGAATTGAAAAGCTCGTAAGACAGATAAGCCAGAAAGACAGACTGTTGACTCGGGCATGGGAAAGTGATGCCAAATTGGAGCACTAAAATAAATGCCACCAGCAGGAATTGAACCAAGGGCCTCATTATTTCCGAAGTCAAACATGCCAACCACTACACCACAGAGCAGGCACTAAATAATTCACTAAAGTCTATATGACCCATTGTTCTCAAAAAGCGAAATCTTTTCTAAGTCCCCTCATATCCTCCCTTTGCAGTATCAACTATAGCAGTAGATAATATTGGTTGGTTTTATGCATATAGTATTAGTCAGGATAAAAGGAATGATCAAGTGTCTAGGTAATTGACTCCACCATGTGCTGTAGGCAACTGTGGGGACTTAGAAAAGATTTCGCTTTTTGAGAACAATGGGTCATATAGACCTTAGTGAATTATTTAGCAGCTGCTCTGTCGTGTAGTGGTTGGCATGTTTGACTTCGGAAATAATGAGGTCCTTGGTTCAATTCCTGCTGGTGGCATTGATTTTAGTGCTCCAATTTGGCATCACTTTCCCATGCCCGAGTCAACAGTCTGTCTTTCTGGCTTATCTGTCTTACGAGCTTTTCAATTCTTCACAAGTTCAAAAAGTCAATATAAGTTCATTTAAGTTCAAATAAGATTCTTGTAAAATTCCTGATGTGCTATCTGAACCCAACCCAGGTGAGTAGATGTGGGTATGGGTTGACCCATGGATAATTGGTGGGTGACAATGGGTGTCCGGGTATAACCCACGGGTGAAGTCCCATCAAACTCGGACGGCAGTAGCAAGATAAAATGTGTATTAATTTAGTCTATCACAATGAGTGTGTCAACGCTCTCGGATGCCAGCTCTTTCCCTTTCCTTGCACTTCTCAACATCTTATTATTTATTATACTTGTAGGGATCTTGATGTCGGGGAGTAGTGGTGTGCCGTACCACAAGCCCACTGCAACTTCAGCTTTGAAACTCTGCGAGCCAATGCAATGTTGCAGATGATTGACCTGCAGTTGGCCACCTGAAAATGCTCGCTCCGCATCGACTGAGGACACTACGAAGTGAATTAAAATGTAGCATAAGCACGAACAAAGTAGTGAACTGACCTGGTGCAGACAAAAAATCTAGTGCCATTCGAGCTAATCGAGGGCGAGTGTCTCGGCAGTTTTCCCAGTACTTGAGCACACCTCCAGCCGCTCTGACTTCGGCCTTTGGAACCGGAGGGGAATCAAGGTAAGCTTCAACTGAATCCGAGTCTTGTGCTGCGCCGCCATCTTCGTCGTCAGAGTCGGTTGTGTCCCATTTGGAGCGCTGTCGCTGCAGAAAATTAGTATCAGTAGTAGTAGCCATAACAATGTGGTAGGTATTACCTTACGAGGCGGCCCATCATCAGACCATTTATCAGCATTGCTTGATGTCTGAAGTATTCCGTACGTTTCTGTCCAACGTTCTCGGATTATGCGCTGTGCTTCGATGTGGTCTTCTATATGCCAATCCGGGTTCTTGTCAAACCAATCCACCTTCTTATCGGGACACATAGCCTTGATGACTCGGAATCAGCATGATGCCAGGGAGACCGAATGGGATTAGGGTCTGCGACATACATACCAATAGCGATTCGATATACCTCATTATCATCTGTCAGTGCATAGTATTTACCAATCATTGTAAGAGCAGCCTCTGCTGCGATATGAATGACTGCCGGTTCAGAGTAAGCATTCCGAACCTTCACAATGGAATGCTCAAGCCATTCCAGCATAGGAATGACTTCATAGACCAATGGAACCTCTGCTTGGGAAAATTGGTGCGTGATGGTATTGAAAACCTCAAGGACCTCTAACAATTGTTCTGTGAGTTTCCACTGTGATGGTGTCAGAGCATAAGCCTCAAGTGCAAGATCCTGTTTCCCAGTAAGGATGTGTATTGCCTCCCTGAACCGGAAATGAGCCCTCAGACACGTGAAGTCAGAATTACACCGGATAGGAACACGGCGGTCAAGGTGAACCTTGGTGCCTGGTGTTGTACTGAGCGATGTGACTATCTGTTCAAACTCCGCTTGCAACCTTGCGCTGTCATGCAACTTGCAAGCAAGGCCAGCAACCTAAATTCACAATCATGCAAGTGGTAAATCAGATCCAGATCCCATGGTTGCTAGTATAGTTGGGTAGGCATACCTTCGGAAAGAGCCCTAGGGCATCCTTCTCTTCTTTAGTGCTCATTAGAACACCTTGGGCCTTCATTGCTTCAATGGCTATTGTGCGTACTGATGTGACAGCTTGTTTGTCATGTGCATCCTTCGCTTCGTCAATCTCGATATCATCTACCAACCCGGACCCTAAGCCATCATTGAGTCCGGCACCCTCACCACTTTCCTGTGCTTCTGCATCTATCATCTCTTGTTCGAGTTCATCAACCAGCACAGTACTACCTTCATCGATGATGACCTCTTCAACCATCATACCAGTACTACTACCAAGGCCTAGGCCTCGGTTTTTCTTTGTACGCTTTGAGACTTTCACAGTCTTTCTTCGTTTGGACTGGTGAAAGAAAAATGAGATGAATACCTGCAACACACTGTCAGTTAGCCCCGTATGACAAGTCATCTAACAATGTTGTGGCCCGTACTTTAGCAATGAGATTAACAGTGTGTGGCACACAACGCGTCCGTGACATTTTCCCACAGAATCCAGGAATAAGGGAAGTCAGCTTGTCGGCGAGCACATCACAATTGCTGGCATTGTCCATGGTAATTGTATGGAACTAGAGATATGCTGGTGTTGGCCATTAAAGGTTAAATCTGAACAGTATAGCACACACCTTTTTCTCCAATCCGAATCGTTTCAGACAGTCAGCAGTCATTTCTGCAAGATAATGACCAGTGTGTTGGTGTGTTAGCCTATTCCAACAATGAGTGACAAGTCCAAGCCATCTCGAACATAAAAACAACTAGCTGAATGAATTCAAGTGTTGCTCGCCATATTCAACCAGAGGAAAACCAAACTACTACGACACCAAGGTAGGAGTATGTGAATGGTGATGTCCAGCCATTGACAACAAGATGGATAGATCCATTGAGTTTCTAGTCATCAATAGGATTCTGATTCAGCAAATAAGCATTGTTAAAAATGGGACATACTGAGAAGTAGTCCTTCACATGATTGGAACTGTCAACATAAATCTGGTTCACATCGCAAGAAATAGTGGACGGCGATGGTAACACCGTTCCCGGCCGAAGAAGTGCTACTTCTTGAGCATATAAAGAGTCCTTTACCATATTAAATGGCCACTTTGAAACTGCACAGCGTAGGGCGATGAGTGCACGATGTCTCACAGGTGTATATTCAGAGATCGATCTCTCAATGGTTTGCTGAGTTTGTGCACCAGTGGTCTTGTTATCAACTCCACGACGTAAGTTGCACTCATGCAGGCCCCTTGCAAGGTTCGAAGTGCCGTGGCCTGTTTGCATTCATTTGCGAATGTGAGCATTGTGACCTCGAGGATCCACCTTGCATATAAAGTGGAACTCAATAAAATCACAATTGCCATTTGGGCGAGTATGACGCTTCACGATAACATCATAGTGGTCATAGACCATTGACTTCCATTGACGCCTCAACTCCACTGTCAAGAACTTTAGTATTGCCTTGGGCATTTACTAGTAAGCATATTAATACCTATGATTTCATTGTCATCCTTATCCCACACTTCTGTATCCGTAGTGTTTTCGATGCGCTTCCCTTGGGTTTTCACAGGTGACACCAATACAGCTGATGGACTGGACTGCTGAGCCATTTCGTTAAAGCGGCTGTGAAGATTTTTTGATGGAGAGTCCAGTGTTGGATTCCGGGATGATGCAGGAGGTGTGCAAGGGCTCATGGCACTGGCAGTATTGACTCGGAAGTCACTCAAATGTGCAAAATATCATCGACATTCAAGTTGGTAGTTATAGGTTGCATGCTGGGTTTGAAAAAAAAAGTGCACCATGAGGAAAGGTACAATAATGAAGAAAAAACTAAGCGTATAATGATAGGGACATGAGACATCATGATGCACATGGCGATATTGGCGTACATGAGTTGGAACTTCAGTGGATCCACCTGCGGATATCCGTGGATACCACGGGTGAGTCGATCCCTTACCCATACCCGTCCGGGTCAAAGTACCCACCCCACCCGAACCCGCACCACCCAGCCCACTATATGACCCATGGGTGTGGCCCGGACGGATACCTGGACAAGGCCTACCCATGCTATACTCTAGGCGTTGGTTGGCCAGCACTTTCGACGGCAGATAATTCCGTAGTCAGGTGACCACCTCAGCCAGGCAGCATCTTTGAGGCGGAGGTTCAATGAGACAATCTATGCCGTTTGCGTGCCGCCTCATACACCTTTGAGCCACAATGCCGCAACGTCCTTGTCTCCTTGACCTCCACCTTGCTTCCTCCCGCCACACCCACCATCCCTTGCATCAAGATCAGAAAGGGGTGTGTGCATGCTGGTCAATGTGCTGCTCGTATAAATCATCAAACCTGAATTAACCAGACTCGTTTATATGTATTTTGTGACACCCTGCAGTGCTACAATAACGAAGTTTTCCTGGCCAACCGTACTTGCAAAAAGCTAATGATGAAGACTACGAGTCTCCGATGACTGCCTCGATATCCTCTCCTCGACCCTCTGCTCGCCACCTTGCTCCCTCAGGTATATCGGGCGGTTCTGTGGGCCCATCTGGACGATGTTCGTCACTGTCCATCGTGCCCCCAGGGTCTTCCGACGGTCTCATAGGGTTCGTCATCTCAGCGTTTGCGTCGTGCGATACATGCAGCGCACTGGCACATTTCTTTGGGGTATCTTGCTCACACCCTCACTATGTCCCCTCAATGTGTGCATCTCGCGTGGTCTTCTTGTTGACCTGTTGACCTGCCGGTTGGGCCTCCATGTCCCTGCCATCGTTGTCCTAGCTGCTCACAGTGGCTGTGAGGCTCATGCTGGTGGTCATATCGCCCATGGCTCTCCTGCCCAGCTGTCCTGTTCTGGCCTCCTGTCCTCCAGCCCTCATGCTCTCTTGCCCTTCTCATACACTTTCATGTTCATGCCAACTCTCCCCTGGTCTTCTTCATCTGTTTGCATTCAGGACGCATCCTGTGGCTTGGTAGGTGGTCCCTTCGTGTTCTCAACATGTTTCTAACTCCATTGCTGGTGCGACCTCGTCGTCAGCTGAGCATTACGTGCATGTGCCCTCGTCGGGTGTTCTAGTGGAGGCACAGCCAACCGCGCAGTGTCGTTATGTCACACATTGTGTAGTACCATTGTCGTAGCTATAGTAGGCTTCTTGAATTGACTCTTGAGGGTTTCAAAGCGGTGCAAACCTGAGAAGGCCAAGTGGTCAGTTTCGCGCAGGTGGACGTTGGGCTTGTGTGAGGGAGGAGCAGCTAGCCAAACTGCCGCTCACAAAATGTTGACTGACCATAACTTATGACGGAGATTGAATGCGGCTCTGTGCTGCCGCATCTCCCAAATATATTAGTGGTGATCACCATCTGGTCGCCGTCGAAACTGCCGGTCAACAAATGCTGGATGTTCCATTTCTCCTTCGTCCTCGTAGAATTGAGTGTAGAGTTGAAGTCCCCGTGTTGGCTGACCATGTGAATGGATGACTTTCTGCAGGCTAGAATGAAGAGGAATAGAATAGAATAGAATAAATCTTCATGGAAAAGGAAGGTGTGCCGCAATGCTGAGTGTCATAAGAAAGGTGTTTGAAATTGACCACCCTCGAATAAACCTTGATCTGAAGAGGGGGTTGGCCCCCCCTCAATAGATTATTTGTGATGTTGGCCATCCATTTTTGGGCAACGACACCTGCAATATCGCTTATGTCAGCAATGCTCAACCTTTGCCCGTTGATTAATCGATTGTCTACCACACCTGAGTGCCCTTACATCACTGAGTGGATAATACAGACTTTTTGTCGTGTACTGACAGGATCCATTGTTTCCAGGTATGCAAGCTACTTATTTGATGTCGTTGTTTACTCAGGCTCAGCTCGAAGCTGGCCCACATGGTATCCACCAGGATTGACCAACTGGAATGCGATGGTATGCAGATTTCGTATCTGTTGAGGTCCCCACTGCTCCCGACCCTTTGGAACATGTGTGTACAATCCCTGAAAAGTGTGTTCTTTCTTTTTTTGACACTTGGAACTCATCCAGCGAGATGCAGGGCTGACGACAGTTGCCACAAGAATGGAGAGCAACATAATGGTTGACCGTCAAGCGGACGACTCGGGATGAGCAAAACGCATAAATACCAGCTGTATAGTTCACTTGGTGGGTCTATCCTCAGTATACATTGTTCTCTCTCAATTCGCAATGTCCTACAGTCAAGAATCACTTCCGCCATTGAAGGCTGATGGAATCAGTCCAGAATTACAATACGACGATGCAGGCAATGCATTTGTTTGTGACATGAACGGTATTTGGGTTCCGCATTGCAGCTTTGCTTTGGCCGGTATTTTCTAATTGACGAGCAACTTTTACTGATTCATATACCATGCTAGCCTCGGCCTCGCACCTCCTGCCAGTCCGGTGGCCCAACCCAAGGTCCCACTGCTTGGCCGAGTGACTTACCACCTTGCTTCATGGAGGTATGTGCACTGAAATGTTCGTAAACTATGTTCATTATTCTTTAGCACTGTAACCTTGGTCCAAACACCTGGACCCTATCAACGCCTGCTTCATTCTCGCACCCTGCTAACCACCGTCATGGTGATGGCAGCACCACTCAACCTTCTGTCTTGTATTCCATGCGGAATCAGCCTGACGCTACAAGCATCCCTCTTCCACAGGGGCGAGATGAGGATCTTGTGGTATCTCATGTCATTGCTGAGTCGCAGAGATATATCCGCTCTCCAAAGATTGCGGTGTAAAACAACAAACCTTACTATGTGAGTAGTGAGGTCTATGTGTGTGGGGGTCTAAGGGCGCGATAGGCTCGTCCCCAAAGAGGATCCTATGAGGTTAGTGAAGACTTGGGCGAAGGGGATGATGAGGAGAAGGTAAAACTAGCTGTCCGAAGGTAGTCCGGACCGCGGGAAAGTAGGCCGGTCGAAGACCGGTCTGTCAGGCGTGCAGTTGAGTGGTGGAGAAGGTGAGAAGGTGGTCAACAAGCCCTGTAGTGGACTCGGACGTGTGGAAAATGGTAGACGGAACGTTCCTGAAAGCAGAATATTGAACAGGTGCCAAAAGATGCATTCAAAATGCCAAGTACAAACTCTTTATAGTCCGGGAATTGCCCAGGACTGTGTAGTTATGATAGATAAAGTTTAGAACTCTAACGAAAAGATACCTAACAGTCAACAGATATAGAACAATCACAGAACATATTACCAAAAAGGGATACCGACGTGAGACCGACCAGTCTATCGCAGGAAAACAAAGTCCGGACTTGGACTACATGCAGAATGGACCGGTCAGGTTCGGTCTAGCATGGGAAACCTAGCTAGAAAGCCTCGGAAACTTGTATTACCAACCTAGAGCTGTATAGTGCTCTACAGCGGGCTCATGGCACTCAACAAAGGGCAAGAGCGAGAAGGCGAAAGGCAAAGAAAAGGAGAATGTAGGTCCTGAGAAGTCGAAGAAGTATGCCCATGTGATCGAGCTCGATGACTATAAACATCCACAGGTGAAGAGGATCAAGAAGCGGTCCCATACAATCGAGGTTGATGACAATGACAACCTGCCCAAGGTCAAGCGTGGTCACCCCCAGGGAGCCAATAACTACTCCATCAAAGACACAAATTTACTTCTGGACCTCATTGAGGATGAGCTTCCCCTTGGACAGTGAGGCTGGATGGCGGTTATGACTAAATACAATAAATGGGCCACTGAATGTGATCGACCCATTCGCAAGCAGTCATTGCTTGAGACAAAGTTCAAACAAGTATGCTAATACTGTATGTACTGTGAGGATCACGCTAACCATTCTTTACGCAGTTGGTGAAAACCACGAAGCCAACCAAAACTGGTGTCTGTCCCCCTGAGGTGAAACGAGCACATCATATTGATGAGCTGATCAATGAACGAGCTGGAACTCATGAGCTTGCTGACAGTGACTTCGACAATGCTGGTGGCAATATCAGCTGGTCATCAAGTGGTGAGGATGACCCGCCGCAGCATCCTGAACCTCGTGTAGCAGTAGCACGATCGAACTGCAATGAAGCTCCTGCTCCTCATCGCAATCATGGGGCTGCAGTAGCAGATCTATTGAGCTCTCTGTTGCATGCATTTGATCCTGCTGTCCAGAGAGCTCGAGATGAGGATTGAGCCAGTCGATCTCTTGCTAATACACAACTGTTGGCCCTTTCGCAGCAACTCCGTGATTCGCAAGCAACTAATGAGAAACTACATGGTCAACTATTTGATCTATGCAACCGCTTATATGAAGCCCAGTGCACAGCTGATCGTGCAGAGATGCATCTTGAAATGGCACATTTCATCCGGGAACCAAACCATCAGGCTCCACAGAAGTACCAGGAGCCTGCAAAGAAGAATCAATATCATCGGTGGTTGGCTGATGGGGGGGAGTCAATTGCATGATTGTCGGTCAACGATCTGGCTAATTGGGAGGTTGAGCCACTGGCGAGTGAAGGCTACAATGGTAAAGATTTACATGGATTAAGTTATGTACATCCAACATTACTGACTCAGCTTGATAGAGGATCCGAACTCCAGCATAATGGATGATAACAACAAAAAATCATCTGGTGATGCTTAGAACTATGTATGCTAGACCTACTCATACTCGAAGTTTACATGAAACCGTGCCACCCAATCTTGTTTCTGTTGTTCCGAAAACAACATTTCCTCAAATCCTGTCCATATTTCCATATCTTCTGCTGTTTCCTGCCAATATTGCATGTATACTGTACGGATCTGATTCATTCCGACTTTGATTGTGTGAAGGTTATGAAGTCGCAAACAAATTTTGATCAAGTTACCACATCCTGCATTGTCATTGCAATACAAAGGTATCTGAAGCCTTCCAAACGAGCCTTGAATGGCACACATACCCCATTCTACAGTTTGCCGATATGAGAGTAGCTCCTGATTGAATGCCATAGCTTCTTTAATCTGTTCAGTTGTTCCTCTAACCCGTTGACCATCCTTCAAAGGAGCCCGGATTCAACCATTGATGTCTGCACTACCCTGCAGGAATGCAGTGTTGGCAACAATATAGTAGTTTTCGGGTGTTTTTGTGTGCAGGTCGTGGTAAATGGGTTGTGCGACACATGAATCATGCCAGCTTCCAGGTGCATTTGTTCTCGCTACAATTATGACACCTTCATTAACTTATCAGTTAATGAATTCAATACACAGTGGACAAGCTGGAGATCTACCTTGCGAGGAGAAAGCTATGACTGAACTGACAAAATGCTCTGAAAGCCACCCATTGAATGTGGCATTTTCAATCTCGTTGTCATTAGAAGTCTCAATGGGGAGTTTTAGGCCATCAATGCTCCTGAATGCACCATGCAGGTGTGGATGGCGTTGCTGGACAAGTTTTGACAGTTCCTCAAACTCCATAGCTTGTGGCCAGGTTATCCGAGCTTCAGGAATTGTTTTAAGGGTTGCGAGCAGTGCACGAAGTCCAAATTGAATGTATCTAGAGGCAGTGGAGGGAATGATTGCAAAACTCTGTTGCAAACTGATCTCACACATTGTTGAGTTCAGATAGTGCAACACCAGCCCGAGAGCACCAGCAGCATCCAATGAACGTTGGTCAGGTTGCGGATCACTGATCATGTTTGTATCTGAGCATGGAATGGTCATTGTATACCAAGTGGCAGAAAAGCCAGACAAGAGAATGCATGCAAAGGTATCCACATCAAATCCCATTGTAGTGATGAAAGCTCTATCATTTTGGCTATTATAAAACCTCTGCCACGGAGTATCTCCACAAAGATCAGGAAGGAGCTGTGCATGACAAAAATACAAGCAGTTTTGTTGTTGTGCTTTGATTCGGGACTGCCGTGCAATCTCAACTGCCATAATGATAGCAGTGGTGGCTTGGAGTGCATTCTTGTACTCTTCATCTGCCATTTCTTTGTCTTCATCATTGGTAGCGTCAAGGTTCATGAAGGCATCCATCACAGTGAACGGAACAGGCAGAATATTTTATTCTCACACCCTGCGGATTGGTCAGGCACATAGATTATTAGATTATCAGTAATTTCAAACCATATTCAAGCTCTGGTTTATTCTATTCTGCACGAATTTCGCCCATGGAAAGGCATCCAATAACACGTCACCGAGGTCAAATATTACATTGTCGATCTGGCGATCACTCCTGCCATTCCTGCTATCACCTCGGACATGATCAGATAGCAACATTCGTCATTTTACTGAAGAGTCCTTTATTTCAAATGAATCCATCTCTATCTGACAACTAAGGTTATCAAATAAATTCGTTGTACCCAGGAGCGGAAAAATGCTATGTCAACTTATTCTGATGGTCCTTCGACCGGACACACTCTTGATTACAATTTCACCTTTGAAACAACTACAAATTACACTGGTGTGATAGTCCATTCATTCTATATTGATCAAGTAACTCAGAGTTGTTATAAACGACTATTACACAGGTGCACGAATGTGAAAGATATCATATCAGAACAATCACAATTAATGAGAACTCCCAACGATCAGTCGATTTGGGAGGTAACCATAGGTTATTCTGTCACAATCAATACTGCTGACTCGGACAGAATCAAGTCTATTGAGAAAGGACACTCCCAACATCCTATTGTCTCACCAGAACAATTGGGGATGTATATCAGTTATTTTCCTTGCCTCACACACTGCCACAACAGGTTTGAACCTTTGTGAAGAAAATACAGTGTGTTTACGTTGACAAAGCACACAGTGTTTCACTGCCGGTCTCCTGCATCACGGTGAAGATGCATTTTGCCTGGCATATGGTCGTTTGTATGAATTTCGAGAAATACTCTCTGATAGTGTTGTATTCCAAGCTCTCTCTGCGACGTTCCCACCTCACATTTACCATTCCATCGAATGCAAGCTCATTATTAGACAAAATCACTTGGCTATCACATTGTCAACAAATCGACCCAACATTGTCTATGCTACAACACCAATCATTGGCAGTCTGCGTGATTTCCAGAACTTCAGAATGAGATGCAAAGACCACATTGTGTGAGCACTTCGATGACCTGTCATGATGTACCATTCGTCCAAAGGAACAGAGTAAATGGGGCAGTGAAGAAGAGACTGTAATTGGATCTCAGTTTCGCAAGCTGTGTGATCATAACCTGACAAGCCTGGAGGAAAAATGAAAGCATATAAGTGCAGATGATGACTGAATGTACGATAGAATAATCTTTAAGACTGGTCCTTCAGACATGCATAGAACCTCACATGGTTAACAGAAAAGTCCTTTTCTGATGGATCCAAGACTTTGATTAATGCTGTGAGAAGGGATAGTTGACTGAGTGGAAGGATATCAATAGCCTGCTGAATTCACTCGTTTGAAGAGAGTATATAGGTCGCATGAAAATTACACATTGAGTTCAAACTTGATTCGCCAGATGATCAAGATGACAGGTTCATGGTTGTATGGAAGAACTCGGACATATGCATCATGATAGGGAGATACCATATAGGCTGCTTACGTAGCTATCCTAGACTTATCCTACTTCACGTGCCCTTGTCTAGGTCCAAATTAGGGTTAGCCCCTGAGAAGACGTGCAGCCCGATAAACCACGACAACTTTTGTGAAGTATAATTTATTTTACTAAGTATCTATAACCTGGGAAATTTATGTGGCTGTGCGTAAATCGGTTAAATCGGCACAGCCACCTCGGCAGAGCTGGGAGGAAGAGAGCAGATGCTTGCTCTTGCCATCTCCAAAGGATGGTTGGGGTGGGACTGGATGTACTGGGCGTGCAAGGAGTGATGGGCATACATCAGTGCGCCACAAAAAAAAATTGATATTTTCATATTTTCAGGTCAAGATTTGCAGTGTGTGCCCAGTGGTCCAGGCAGGAGTGGAACATATTGACCGTGTTGGAAGTGACAGGTGCACCATCAGCATCACCGTGCTGCCTAAAAAAAAATGATATTTTGATGTCTAGAGGTGTGAGCTGCATAGTGTTGAGTGGGCCGGCGAAATTTACAAAATTTATGCGCTACCAGCCAAATTTACTGTAAATTTCACGCACCTCCCACTTTACACCACTTTACCCACAAAAATCAGCACTTTACACACTTTACAGCACTTTACACCAGGTTCCATCCCCTCTCGGGCCTTCATATGCATGTAGCACACAGATCGCCCATGTACCTAGGTCCCTACAACTTTTTTGGGACCTCCCGAGCATGCTGTTTGTTGAAGTTTTTACTATATGTGTTTAGACTTACTACACTTTAACTACATCAGTCATACTGTCAGTCACTCTGTCAGTCACATATATTTTATTATTCGCTCTTCATTATATCAGCATATACCTTATATGGTAAATGTTCTAGACTCATGACATCATCTGACACCATTATTGTGTC
>JBBPQL010000806.1:0-16913 GCA_038092515.1 Boletus subparvulus | reverse complement strand
ACAATTAGGCACGCTTGGAGAGCATCTATTTTGTCATTATTCGAGAGCATTGAGATGTAATCATTGGGAAGCTGGCTGCCGATGTCTTGGAGTGCATGCTGTTGTAGTTCGTCTAAGGTGTAATCGAGGACGGCCTGCGTAACGGAACTGGTAGTGTTCATTTCACGATTGGCGGAAGGACTCGGAGTTGCGTCGCATCGATCACGTACAATAACTTTATTATTTTCAATTTCAATTTCAATCCTTTCAAAATCATTTTCATCGTCGATAATCTCGCGTTTTTTCATTGGTCGACAATCACGTGCCCCGATCAATCCGCAATCTCCCCTAACGCCCCAACGAAATTTACCAGACCGTCTATCGACGGCTTGCCTCATAGACTGGTCTGGTCACCAGACTAGGCGATATGTCCAGAAACTGTCAAAATCAACTCAGCGCATTTGTTTGTGGAGGTACGAAGCAACACGAAGACGAACACGCAGCGTTGCCAAATTGAGCACGCACCCGCGCGTGCAATCTCGCTGACCGCCTTGCGCATTCTCCTCTTCCCCCAACCCCCTCAAGTCTTTCCCATTTTCCATCCTCCACGTCTCACCATCCTTAAATTTCTTTCCCGTCTTCATCTTCACCACGGCGGTCCACCTCGCTTGGACTCCTCACGATTTTGTCCGACCTTCGTTCCTCACGCGTCATGTCGACGAGTACATGCGCAGGCAGACCCTGAAGAATGCGCGCAAGCGTAGATGCAAACGCTTCCCCAGTACCCTCACATGCATACTGACGCGTCTTGTGCCGGATTTTCTGTCGGCGTGCGCGAACGCCCAAAGGAGGAGCGACGGGGGACAATCCGAGTACAAAGGATCATAGTCCCTCTCGTTCGCCATCAGCTGTAACTTTTCTCGCAAAGGTTACACTACATCGTTTCACGTTAGCATGCACCGGACACCAAGACCGTACGTGTTGGGAACACGTACGCCATGCATTCGGGTCGTCACTGAGTACTGAACAAAGGGTCGATACACACTCTCCATCTGGAGGTCCTTGATCCATTCCTTTACTAGTTCTATGAATTGCTCGTGCTGACGTTCCCTGCGCAGACGCCGTTTGTTAATCATGCATGAGATGTTGGCCGGTTACGAGACCAGCCGCGGGAGAAACCTGTGTACAACGCTGGCCGGAGGAAGGAAGATTTGAAGATGGTGCGGATGCGCAGATTCGGACTTGCACTTCCTTTCAAGTTGTAGCGTAGCGTCAGTCAGTGTTAGTACGACGTACGAGGGGACATGTGAGGGCGAACACACCAAGGGCTTCCCTGACGAGCCAACCAAACGCTTGCTGGCAGTCATGCGGGCATACATACCTGTCACGGTGGACTCGGAGGACCGCCGTGCCAGTGTAACCTGTTCCCACGCACGAACACGTCGAGCCACTGCGAAGGTATATTATGAGGGTCATGTCGCGGTGAACCCAGCCACAACTTCACCCCGCTCGAGCCAGTGTGCTTTCGCAATGTGCGCCTGAATTATTCGAGCCTCAAGCTCAAGTTCCAACCTGTTAGCCCCGGGCGCCAAGGCATTAATATTGGGCGTTTCCAAGAAAGGAAATCGACACCTCGACGACCAGAAACACACCACCGTTGGCGTTAGCTCTGGCGTTGGTGCGCTATGGCATCTCTCATCGCCATCCTCGACCTCAAAGGAAAGCCGCTCATACAACGCTCATACAAGGACGACGTCCCACCGTCGTATATCGAACGTTTCCTCCCGCTCGTCCTCGAAATCGAAGAAGACGGCCAACAGGTGACACCTTGTTTCTCAAGTCAAGGCGTCAATTACATGCACATTCGACATTCGAACCTATATCGTGAGGATAATTTTGTCTTTGTTGAGCGTGTTTCAGCATTTCACTGATACACCGGTGTTTATCCGATCATAAGTCCTTGCACTATCGAAACGAAATTCCAACGCTGCCGAGATCATCATATTCTTACATAGGTTAACACAGGTCCTCGTGGAATACTTCAAGGAACTCGAAGAAGAGTCAATACGGGACAACTTTGTGATCATCTATGAGCTCATGGACGAGATGATGGATTTCGGGTACCCACAGACGACGGAGAGCAAGATCTTGCAAGAGTGCGTGTACACAGTATCACATTCAGACTTGACGCTGATTATCACTGCATCTATGACAGATATATCACGCAAGAATCCCACAAGCTCGAGATTCAGGTTCGACCACCGATGGCAGTGACAAACGCTGTCTCGTGGCGAACAGAGGGTATCCGATACCGCAAGAATGAGGTATTCCTCGATGTAATCGAGAGCGTCAACCTTCTCGTATGTTTGCTTTATTCGATGCCACCATACGTCTCCTGATGTGCTTGCTCTTGCGATGTTGTCATACTGTGCCAATCCCTTTAAACACAGGTAAACTCCAACGGAAATGTCGTACGATCTGAAATTCTGGGCGCAGTAAAAATGAAATGCTACCTATCCGGCATGCCAGAACTGAGGCTGGGTCTCAACGATAAAGTCATGTTTGAGAACACGGGTCGTAGTACGTCCTCCAGTTATTCCTCCTTGACCTCTTTGCCTCATCACCATGACCTACTCGATTTCAGCATCTCGTGGTAAAGCCATCGAAATGGAAGATGTCAAGTTTCACCAATGTGTCCGTCTTTCTCGTTTCGAGAATGACCGCACGATATCCTTCATACCGCCGGACGGCGAGTTTGAGTTGATGTCCTACCGCCTCTCTACACCGGTCAAGCCGCTCATCTGGGTCGAAGCCGCCGTGGAAAGCCACAGGGGGTCGAGGGTGGAGTATATTGTGAAATGCAAGGCCCAGTTCAAGAGACGGAGTTCGGCGAACAATGTAGAAGTTTGGGTGCCTGTACCCGACGACGCGGATACCCCAAAATTCAGGGTAAGTGTGGTGTTAATTTGAAGCTCGGGTTGTTCGAGCGAAGGATTATTTGACAATTTCAGGCGTCGACAGGGAGTGTGCAATATGCCCCAGACAAGTCTGCGTTCGTATGGAAGATCAAACAACTTGGTGGTGGTCGCGAGTACCTCATGAGAGCTCACTTTGGTCTTCCGAGCGTCAAGAGTGGTGGGTCATCGCCATTCACTCCCGTTTTGACCTCGGGCTGACAAATCACCATCCTGATTTACAGACAACGAGCCGCCCGCACGGCCGCCGCTCACGGTCAAGTTTGAGATACCATACTTCACGGTGTCGGGCATACAAGTGCGTTACCTGAAGATCGTCGAAAAGAGCGGGTATCAAGCGTTGCCCTGGGTGAGGTATATCACACAGAACGGAGACGACTATAGGTACGTTCAGGAGAGTTCGACCTTTTAATATTGTGAATTCGCTCACCGTGTGATCGTTCTTGCCAGCCTCCGGACGGCCCAGGAGAAGGGGAGTACCCCGATCACTCAGGCCATGTAAATCTGACACATCATGGTGGAGATATCCGTGGGGTTCTTGTTTCTTGTAGACATGACGTTACAGAACTAGAATGCAAGATAGACTCTGTATATGTATCGCTGTGTTCTTCTGTCGTTTGCATGATTAGTACCCTGTGGCAGCGGCGGCCCTGAAGACTGCCCATCCCAGACATGGTCACACAGATCCGCTTATGCATCTCGGATTGACTCAGTACTTATAGCCGGTTCTCACTGGGGCCCAGTCAACACTACGACTGTCTTATGGCATAACTCGGAGCTCCGGCTCGGAAACTACACTTCTGCTGCGATGCATCCGTGTACGTCAGCCTATGTGATTCGGAGCTGGCGCTAGCGTTTCCCTCATGGACCCAGCAGGAAAAACTCTGGTTGACATTGTATCCGTCTCACGACGAATTTTCGACACACTCATTAGGTACGCCGGTCGGAAAACCATCGAAAGCTTCCAACTGGAAAAGATAGTCGTTGCTTCTGGGGCCATCCTGGAAATACTGAATGGGGCTTTGCTGCTAGGGAGTGGTATTGTCGACGATCGGCTCAAGGACTGGTTATCTGGCGAAGAACCTAAAAGATGTCTGGATATTTTGAATCGAATGGAGGCACTGTTACTTGGTCCGAAGCTCGACCACGGTCAATGTGTAAAGAACTTCTTTCGATCGTCGCAGTCCGTGTCCACCAAAGACAAGAGCATTGAGGGAATCAGACTGTTCTGGAAGCACGAAAGTTATTTCCATTTCTTGCTCTCCACAGAAATCTGGTGAGTCTCTCGACAGGTATGTGAATTGTCCGTTTATCACTGCGCTAGGAATCGCGAGAGTGGTGTTCAACAACGGCAATTGACACCTCTGCCCAATGCACTGCGCACATACGAGGCACCTGTTCAACACCATCCCATATACAACCAACGTAAGGATGGGGGTCCTTCCAGCATGGTACAAGAGAGCAAGGCGAGGAAACAGGTGGTCGATGGTATGTCGCTACCGAATTTCTACATGTCTAATTTCAACAAGACCATATACTTGCAGACAAGAAATTATATGGCATATTGAGATGGCTACGTGCATGGAATTGCAATGACATATATGAACGTACACTTCTTTTGCGACAACCGGATACATGTATTTGGTTGCCTAGCACAAACATGTATAAGAGGTGGAGGAATACGGAAAATTCGTTTTTGTGGCTGCATGGGAAAGGTACCGTGTTGGACACATTTCGAGGATTCCCTCACTGAAGAGATTATTCTCAGCCGGAGCAGGGAAGTCTGTCCTAGCGTGCGTTTGGCCATCCCTCCCTGCTGCTGATATTGACCCTGCGATAGGGCTTCCGTGATTGAAAGCCTCAAAGGTTCACTACAGGATGGCGAGGTTTTGGTGTACTTCTATTGCGATTTCCGAAATGAGCGGTCGACGAGCGCCGCAGAAGTGATGCGTTCCATTCTCTCGCAGTTGCTACAACGATTTCATCGCCACACCATCCACCCTGGAGATTTGATTCACGAACTAATCGAGGAGAGGGACGGAGGGGCTTTGACTATAAGTAATGTCACGCTTCTTGCTCGCTACATTTCTCGTGCAGCGAAGCAGTTTAACCCACAACCTCTCATCGTTGTCGACGGCTTGGACGAGTGCACGGATGTTCAAGGCCTTCTCAATGCTCTCGCAGAATTGCGGAAGGGCGGTATCCGGTTATTCGTAACCAGCCGGCCACTCCAGATCATCAAGGACAGCTTCTCGGGCCTTCAGTCAATCGACATGGATATGATGAAGTACGAGGTGTCGACAGATATCAAAGTGCATGTCACGAGAGTTCTGGACTCTCACCGGCGGCTCAGAATCATGGATGCCAGCTTGAAGAATGAGATGTATTCTGTATTATGCGAGAAAGCCGATGGGATGTGAGCACCATCAGATTGCGTAGCCCTTTCATATATTCATAATTACTGTTCTTTAGGTTTAGATGGGCTCAATGTCAACTCAGCAGCCTCGAGCGATGTGTGACTGCGATGCAGGTTCGAGAGGTGCTGAACAACCTTCCGAAGAACCTTCACGAGACATACGAGAGAATCCTTGTTAGGATCAGTGAAGATGAGCGTGAAGGCAAGATCGCCCGGCGTGCTTTGGACTGGCTGGTGGTTGCCCTGAGGCCCCTGCAGTTGTCTCAAATCATGGAAGCCCTTTCTATTGATCCTGTCCGACGAGTTCTGGACCGTACTTCTGGATCGGTTCATGGACCCGCTCTGTTGGATGTACTGGGTAGTTTGGTGACATACAACGAAGTGACAGATATTGTCATCTTATCTCACTTTAGCGCCAAGGTATGCTAGATGTTGTGACCGTTTTGGCTCCACGTGGCTGATACGTCGTTTTGGCAGGAATTCCTGGTAGCGGGGTCTACTCGCACCAACCATCCAGCATATCATGTTGATGAGCAAGCTGCTCATACGCAGCTAGCTTTACTTTGTATGTGCTACATTGGTGTCCTCCTTGAGCAGAGCTGGCGAGCTGGCGGTTATGAAATGGCACCTCAAAGCACTCATAGACCTAGGATACGAGTTGACGACTCGGACGTAGGAACCCGTTCCATAACATATCACGGGTCCCCACTGCCATCATCCCAGTTCCACTCCCTTGATGAATATGTTCTATCTCGCGGTTTTCGCCACCTTGCTCATATCAATCCTGGAAACAGAACAATCCTACATGCCATCAGAACTCTTCATTCCAATGCACAAAAGCACCCTTCGGAGTGGGATCAATTGTGCAGGAGATCTAACGATGCATTGCCGACTCTCAAGCATGACTTTGTGCTGTTCATTCTCATCGCTTTTGCACCCCCCCAAATCCTTCGTTCCTTCATTGGTCGCGCTCAGCTGAAGTGGAAGGAGGGAACGAACCCTCTCATATATGCGGCTCGTTTTGGAAAGGTCGAACATGCCAGTATCCTATTATCAAGCAGCGTCAGCCTCAACTGTAGAGGCTGGGATATCTACCACCTTGATCACCATCAGGTTCTGCCACTCGAGGCTGCCATCCGACGGAATGACTCTGACCTTCGTATAGTCAACCTGTTTTTGACTGAAGGCAGTCCTGTTCCCCACGAGTTATTTGTGAGTGCACTGAGATGGTACTGCGACATTCCCGCTCGCATTGTGTCGAGGCTGCTGCAAACCGACGAGTTTGTGGAATGGGCGGCCGATGTGCGGGACGAAGGACTACTTCTACGTGCATTGGACCCTACGCGATATCCGCGCATCTACGGGTTCCAAACCTCGCAACAGGACATCGATGTAGTTCAACAAAGATTCATTCAAATTGGCCGTGATCCTTCCACTCGATTTGACGAGACATCTCTCCGCCATGCTGTATCTGCGGGACATCTTTCAACTGTACAACACATGCTTTCGCGAAATACATCATTACCCCCTGACATCATCCTCGATGCATCACACAGTGCGACGTCAAATGCTGAGATGATACGTCTCTGCCTCAACATGGGGAGCGACATACAAACTGTTTCATCCTCTGAGGACACTCTGCTACATCTTACCCTGACTTCCCTCCACTACCCTCGCTCTGGAGATGATTGTTCAGAAAATGTTCAAGTCCTCATCGATGCGGGATGCAATCCATCTGAATGCAACTTATCTGGTGAAACACCTCTCCACCTCACCGTCAGGAATGGATTTATTTCTATTGCCAAGTACCTGCTTGTGCTGCATGTACCTTTGCCACCGGACATCTTGCTTGTTGCATCCGAGTCACATCAAGCATCAATGATACACCTTCTTACAAGCAAAGGGGCTAATGTGCACACTATTGCGGAAAATGGGGACACTCCGCTCCACCGAGTTTTACATGAGCCATCGGCCAACTGGGAAGAAACTCTAGATTGCATTAAAGTTCTTATCAATTCTGGGTGCAATCCTGGTTTACCCAACGCCCTCGGCAAAACTCCTTTCGACGTTGCAGCAGCAAACGGACATCTTCCGGTCGTTCAGTATCTTCACAGCACACTGAATCCCCCATTCTCCCCTGGCATCCTCCTTTCCGTTGTTGGCAGTAGTTCTTCGGGAACAACTCCGCTGATCAGATTTCTCATTGACAAGGGAGCTGGTCTACATGTCACCAATCCCAGCGGAGATACCTTGCTTCATCTCGTCATAAAGGTGTTGGACGATTGGGAAAGGGAATGTTTGAAAAGAATCAAATTCCTCGTCAATGCTGGATGTGACCCCTATGCATACAACTTAGCTGGTGAAACACCATTTCAGTCCCTTCAGATGTAATGTGCACTCAGCTTGAACAGAAGGGTCGACAAAGTCACCACTCTGTTCGCTTCCTCCTGGATAAAGGAGGTGATGTACACGCTGTCGCAAAAAACGGAGATACTTTGCTACATTTCGCTGCAAACAACATTTATCCAGAAGAAGACGCTTTGGAGTTGGCTAAACACCTGGTGCATGCTGGGTGCATTCCGGGTGCACTCAATTCATTACAAGAAACCCCACTTCATGTCGCTGCACGAAGTGGATTCACCTCTGTCATCAAGTACCTGCTTTCACTGGGCACAGAACTCCCTCCCGATATACTACTTGCTGCATCCATCGATTACTCAAGCAGAGCACAGGTGATTCGCTACCTTGTTCAAGAAGGTGCCAGTGTTTTCATTGCCACAACGGACGGAGATACTCCACTACATCTAGTACTCCTGCCCGGAGGCGAGGAAGATGATCTCCTAGAGTGTGTTAAAATCCTTGTTGATGCTGGGTGCGATTCTCGTGCTCGGAATTTGGCTGGGGAAACACCACTGCATCGTGCGGCAAGACATGGATACAGCAACATATTGGCATATCTCTTTTCACAAGATATTCCGCCACCTCCTGATATCTTGCTCGCTTCCCAGACACCAACGACACTTCGGTTCTTCCTCGGCAGGGGCCTTGATTTACGCAGTGTCGCCGCTGGTGGCGTTACAGACTTGATGCATCGCGTGCTTGACTTGAGCTTCCCGAAGGAAAATGATATCGTTACGGTGGAGTTCGCTAGAATTCTCATCGGTGCTGGCTGGGATCCTGCGCTGAAAAATGCAGTTGGTGAAACAGCCATCCACGTTGCGGCAAGAAGCGGAAACCTTACTGCCATCAAGTTTTTCCTTTCGAAAAATCTACCGCTTCCTTCCGATATCCTCCTCGCTGCAGTTTCACCTCGCTCCGGCGTCAATGTCTGGTATATAAAGCGTGTCGTGCCTTTGACCCGTTTCCTTATTCGTGAAGGGGCGAGTGTAAATGCTACTGCGTCAAATGGAAATACCCCCTTGCATCTCGCCACGATGCGCAACTTCACTCTTGATCAAGTCTACCCTTTCACTGAACGGTTGCTGTGGAATCTGGTCGAAATTCTTCTTAATAGCGGTTCTGATCCCTCTGCACGAAACGCCGACGGACAGACACCCTATGACCTTGCAGAGGCAAAGGGACACTTTTTCAAGGAGAATTTCCTCCGCTTGGTCCGGAACTCTAGTACGCACCGTTTACATTCCTAATCGAGATTTGTAGCATGTTTACACGTCCGAAAAAAACTTGCTCTCTTGTACTTGTATACTCCTGTGGAAATAGCCTTTCGGTCACGCTCGATGTAGCAGAATCTATTCTCAAAGAAAGCAAATCGTCCAATTCTCATCTATTGCCTTTTCCTCGGAGGATGAGTACCACCAGCATTGGTCTTCCCCGTTCCACCAATCCGCCGGAGAAACACCAAGAAATGGGACCGAAGGCAATGAAATATGTCGAAGACGCCACGGAGGGAACTTGGCCATGAATCTAAACATCCGGTCACCAAGCATGTATTCACGTTCCAGGAAGTAGTCAAGTTTGATGACATTGAAAGCTTGCGACGTTCGCAAGACCATCCACGCGCTAGGCCAAGTCAACTCGGATAACACGCTTCACGGAAGGGGTGTGGACACCAAGATGGCTCGGAAACCATTCTCGTCAGCTCGTGGCCCTGATGGCAGTTTAAAATGTTGACGAGTCATACATACACTGTACGACGCACGCCTTGGAATAGGATTGCCCTTGATGACGCACCACGTACCCCGCCTTCGTCATCGCTAGACGGCACTGCGAGTGACCAAGTTACCGCGCCCTTCAGGAAATGTTGAACGTGAATTAAACGAGCATCCTTCCGTTGAAAAAGAGTATGCATGTACATCGATGCACGCGACAGAAATTCGACCACTTCAGCTTGAGGCGGGCGATGGATGCTCGTCGGAAGGAGTGTATTGTGCAACGTGCATTGAAGCCGGGTGTCACGACGCCACAAACCAAGACTGTACAGCTGAACCAGGCGAAACTGAATCATGAATCTCTGATGTATACCACGTTCGTCATACAAACGACGCACTATTCCCAGGTAGAATATCTGAGCCAGCATCTTCGTCAGACGAACCGGTGACGACTTCATGGCAGTCATTAGGTCCCCAGCTTCATATACGAAGTAGCTTTGCTCCACGGTAAGTCTGCGAGGCATTCCACGGACACAACGTGCTCGACCATAACCAACTCGAATAACACGACACATAATTCGACGAGTTTTTCCTCCCCAGCCAGCTAGGTAAGAGGGCGGGGCTATACGCAGCGAAAACACAACAAACGACACCGAAAACATGCTTCTCACCGAATCCTCACCGAATCCTCACCGTCTTCTTTTTTCCCTTGACATCCCTCGAATCCCAAATGCGCCAAAGCTGGAGGTCCTCGTCCCCAGCGCCTTTCACGAGGACCTCCCGTTGAGAGAAAGCGCAGAAACAGAACCGCGAGTTGTGGGCGGCGCAAATCTCGAATAATTTCGGTGTGGGCGTGGGCGTGGGCGTGGTTGTCGTCCGGCGCGATCCACCATGTCTGTGTTTTTGCCTGGCCCAGAGCCAGACGAGGAAAAGGAAGGGGGATACCCCACCAAACATTCCTGCTACCCGGAAATCCACGTATCTTCACCATCTCCAATGCACCACCGTCGCCTGCGCCCCGGTGTATACGCGTGTCCGACGTCCCACCCCCGCTCTCGAGGGACAGCGACCACGGGAAGAACGCAGGTGCCTTGATCGCCGCCGCGAGGGTGCGTTTCATCCATTTGGGTGTGCCGCGAGCGCCGGAGCCCACGCCGCCACTGCTCTTTGTCGCCTGGGCTCCAGCGCAATCCATACACCTCGTCCGTGTGCCCCTGGAGCGTCGCGATGACATGGCGCGGGACGCGGACGTCGTGATGCACGATCGAGCCGTTGGAATCATTCGAGGTCAAGGTATAGTTGAACCAACCGAGACTCACGACCTGGCTAGCGCTGGTCGTATCCGAGCTCAATCGGACCCGTGCCGAGGCCCATCTCGATGCAGGCACCGTCCCCACTGAAATCAAGGCTGGCGACGTAGGTGCCATCGGGTGCGTCGCGGTGATGGGAGACGATGGCTGTATCGGCTGCCTACAGGTAGGTGGTTAACCGTTCACCGAGAGCGACGCCGACGACGCCGAGTTCGTCACGAGACGAGGTTGAAGTAAAAGCCGTCAACTATGCCTTGCGCGTCAAGGAGCCGTTTGGCAGGTGAGGACGCGACCGGACTTGGCGGGGGCGGTGCTGTTGGAGGAGGGGATGGCGTCACGCGCGGCGTAGAGCTGGCGTGAAGGGTGCATTGGGTGAGGGGAAAGGTGGAGGAAGAAGAGACTGGGGGTAGTTTGTTTTAAAAATGGCAAAATCAGTCGAACCGATTAATACGAGGGTGAGTCGCGGCGCACGATAAGACCAGCATAGATCACGCCCTAGGCGAGGATGCATTTGTTGGATTGGCCAGACCTCGGCGAGAGGGTTGGATGGTAGTCGTGGGAAACACGATGTCGAGGGCGCTGCCAACAACGTGGATGCACAGGAACATAAGCCTAGCCGTTGGCTGTGCTGAAGGCCGACCCAGGTTCCCTCTCACCCATCATGGAACCAGCAGGAAAACTTCTGGTCGACGTTGCATCTGTCTCACGACGAGTTTTCGACACACTCGTTAGGTTCGAGGCTGGTCGGAAAACCGTCGAAAGCTTTCAGCTGGAAAGGATAGTCGTCGCTTCTGGGGCCATCCTGGAAACACTGAATGGGGCTTTGCTGCTAGGGAGTGGTACTCTCGACGATCGGCTTAAGGACTGGTTGTCTGGCGAAGACCCTAAAAGATGTTTGGATACCTTGAATCGAATGGAGGCATTACTCGGTCCGAAGCTCGACCACAGCCAAGGTATAAAGAGCTTCTTTCAATCGTCGCGGTCCGTGTCCACCAAAGATAAGAGCAACGAGGCGATCAGGCTATTCTGGAAGCACGAAAGTTACTTTCGTTTCTTGCTCTCGACAGAAATCTGGTGAGTGTCTTGAGTATGCGAATGACCGTGCGCTTCATCAGTGCAACAGGAATCGAGAAAGTGGTACCCAACAACAACAACAACAACTAGCGCCTCCGCCCAGTGCGCTGGGCACGTACGAGACATCTGCGCAACGAGATCTCACACAAATCAACCAACGTAAGGTCGGGGAGCTTTCCAGCATGGTACAAGAGAGAAAGACAAGGAAACAGGGATTCAATGGTATGTTGCCGTCCAATGTTCGCGTGTTCCAACTTTAACTAGTCTATACTTGCAGCAAAGAAACTAAACAGCATCTTGAGATGGCTGCGTGCATGGAGTTGCAATGATATATATGAACGTACCCTCCTTCTGCGGCAGTCAGATACATGTATTTGGCTGCCTAACACAAATGCGTATAAGAAGTGGAGGAATACAGAAAATTCGTTTTTGTGGCTACATGGGAAAGGTAAGGTGTTTGACGCGCTTCAAAGTTTTTTCCCTCACTAAGCTCGTTGCTCTCAGCCGGAGCTGGCAAGTCTGTCCTAGCGTGCGTATGGGCATCCCTGCCTGGTGCTGGTATTGACCCTGTTACAGGGCTTCCGTGATTGAAAGCCTCAGGAGTTCACTACAGGATGGCGAAATTTTAGCGTACTTCTATTGCGATTTCCGAAATGAGCGGTCAACAAACGCCGCAGAAGTGATGCGTTCCCTCCTCTCCCAGTTCCTACAGCGATTGCATCGACACGCTGTCGATCCTGGAGATTTATTCGACGGGCTACTCGAAGAGAGGGATGGAGGTGCTTCGACGATCACTAACGTTATACTTATTGCTCGCTACATCTTTCGTGCAGCGACGCTGTTCAACCAACAGCCATTCCTCGTTGTCGACGCGTTGGACGAGTGCACCGATGTCGAATGCCTTCTTAGTGCTCTCGCGGAATTGCGGAAGGGTGGTATCCGACTGTTCGTAACCAGCCGACCGCTCCAGATCATCAAGGACAACTTCTCGGGCCATCTGTCGATCGACATGGATATGATGAAGTACGAGGTGTCATCAGATATCAAACTGCATGTCACGAGAGAGCTGGACTCTCATCGACGGCTCCGAATCGTGGATGCTAGCTTGAAGGATGAGATGTCTTCTGTTTTATGCGACAAAGCTGATGGAATGTAAGTACCATCACACTGCGTAACCCTTTCGCAGAGTCATAATGATTACTCTCTAGGTTTCGATGGGTTCAGTGTCAGCTCAGCATCCTCAAGCGATGCATGACCGCTGTGCAGGTGCGAGAGGCGCTGAACGACCTTCCGAGCAACCTCAACGAGACATATGAGCGAATTCTTCTCAAGATGAACGAAGATGAGCGCGAAGGCGCGGTCGCCCGGCGTGCTTTGGATTGGCTCGTAGTTGCCTTGCATCCCCTGCAGTTGTCTCAGATCATAGAAGGCCTTTCAATTGACCCTGTCCAACGAATTGTGAACCGTGATTCTGGACCACTCCATGGACCCCCTCTGTTGGATGTATTAGGTAGTTTGGTGACACACAACGAACTGACAGATATTGTCATCCTATCTCACTTCAGCGTCAAGGTATTCCGGATGTTGTGACCGTTTTCGACTCCAGGAGGCTGATTTGTCGTTTTGGCAGGAATACCTGATAGCTGACTCCACTCGCACCAGCCGTCCAGCATATCATGTCGACGAGCAAGCTGCTCACACGCATCTGGCTATGCTCTGTATGTGCTACCTTGGTATCTGCCTTGAGCAGGGCCGGCGATCTGGCGGTCATGAAGTGTCACCCGAAAGTGCTCGTAGAACTAGGATACAGGTTAACGACTCGGATAAAGCAGCCCATCCCAAAACATATCACGGGTTACCAGTTCCATCGTCCCAGCTCCACTCCCTTGATGAATACGTCCTAAGTTTGGGTTTTCGCCACCTTGCTCATGTCAATCCCCGAAACAGAACAATCCTGTATGCGATCAAAACTCTTCATTTCAATGCACAACAGCACCCTTCGGAGTGGGATCAGCTGCGTAGGAGAGCCGGAAATATGCTATGGTGTTTGCCGGCTCTCAAACATGACTTCGTGTTGTTCATTCTTGTTGCTTATGCACCTGCACCACTCCTTCGTTCCTTCATTGGTCGCACTCAGTTGAAGTTGAAGGACGGCACAAACCCACTCATATATGCGGCTCGTTTTGGCAAGGTCGAACATGCTAGGATCTTGCTGTCAAGCGGTGTCAGCCTCAATTGTAAAGGGTGGGATATCTACCCTGGTGACCTTCAGCTTCTGCCACTCGAGGCTGCCACCGGCTCGGATGGTCTTTGTATGGTCAACCTGTTCTTGACTGAAGGCAGTCCTTTGCCCCACGAGTTATTTGTGAGTGCACTGAGACGGAACTGCTTCATTCCCCTTCGCACTGTGTCGAGGCTGCTACAAACCGATGAATTTGTGGAATGGGCGGCCGAAGCACGGGATGAACACCTACATCTACGTGCATTGGACCCCGCGCGATATATGGCTGGAAATATGCTCGAAGCCTCAGACTGGCAAGAGGACATGGACATAATTCAACGAAGATTAGTTCAAGTTGGCTGTGATCCCTCTACTCGATTTGACGAGACATCTCTCCGCCATGCTGTATCTGCAGGAAATGTTTCAGCTGTTCAACACATGCTTTCGCGAAATACACCATTCCCCCCTGACATCATCCTCGATGCATCACGCAGCCTGGCGCCCGATGCTGAGATGATACGTCTCTGCCTCAACATGGGGTGTGACGTACACACTGTTTCGCCCGCTGGGGATACGCCGCTACATTTTGTCCTGGATTCCTTCCATCACCACTCCGAAGCTGATTGTTCAGAAAGCGTTGAAGTCCTCATCGATGCGGGATGCGATCCGTCTACATGCAATTTAGCTGGCGAAACACCGCTCCACCTTGCGGTCAGGAATGGATTTATTTCTATTGCGGAGTACTTGCTTGCGCTACATGTACCATTGCCACCCGACATCTTGCTTGCTGCATCCGAGTCACGCAAAGCATCGATGATTCACCTTATTATAAGACAAGGTGCTGACGTGCACGTTATCGCAGCAAATGGGAACACTCCGCTCCATCGGGTTCTGAGTAATCCATGGTTCATCTGGGAAGAATGTCTCAATTGTGCTAAAGTTCTTATCAATTTTGGGTGCAATCCTCTCTTACCCAACGCCCTCGGCAAAACCCCTCTCGACGTTGCAGCAGAAAGTGGCTGTCTTCCAGTCATCCAGTACCTTCACAGTATACTGAATTTCCCACTCTCCCCTGACATCCTCCTATCCGTTACTGGCAGTAGATATTCGGAGAGAACTCCACTGATCAGATTCCTCATCGACAAGGCAGTTGGTCTACATGTCACGCACCCCAGTGGAGACACTTTGCTTCATCTCGCCATGCTGGGACCTCAGGACACTGAATGTTTGCAAAGAATCAAACTCCTCGTCAATGCTGGATGTGACCCCTATGCGTGCAACGTAGCTGGTGAAACACCATTTCATATCGCAGCCAGGCAGGGACATGTAACGGTCATGGAGTATCTGCTCTCGCTCGGCATCTCGGTCCCTTCAGACGTCATGCTCGCTTTGCTGGAAAAAAATGCTCCTCGCAGGTTTCTGAATTTAAGTTACTACTCAGTTGTTCGTTTCCTCTTGGAACAAGGAGGCGACGTACACACTATCGCAAAAAACGGCGATACTTTGCTACATCTCGCTGCGAAGATGTACCCTGAAGAAGATGCTTTGGAGTTGGCTAAACACCTCGTGCATGCTGGGTGCATTCCGGGTGCACTCAATTCGCTACAAGAAACACCGCTTCACATTGCCGCACGAAGTGGATTCACCTCTGTCATCAAGTATCTCCTTTCACAGGAAACAGAACTCCCTCCCGATATACTACTCGCTGCCTCAACCAAGCACTCAAGTATAGTGTCATTAATTCGTTACCTTGTCCAAGAGGGCGCTAGCGTCTCCGCTACAACAACGGACGGAGATACTCCACTCCATCTACTCCTAACCAGAGGCGACGAAGATGATCGCCTGGAGTGTGTTAAAATCCTCGTTGATGCTGGGTGCGATCCTCGTGCCCAGAATTCGGCTGGGGAGACACCGCTGCACCGTGCGGCGAGGTGTGGATACAGCAGTATCTCGGAATATCTCCTTTCTCAAGGTATTTCGCTTCCTCATGATATCTTGCTCGCTTCCGAGACACCAACAACACTCCGGTTCTTCCTCGGCAAAGGCCTTGATTTACGCTGTGTCTCCGCTGATAGTGTTACAGACCTGATGCATCGCGTGCTCGGTTTGTACCCTCGTCCGGAAGGTGATTCGGTGGAGCTTGCTAGGATTCTCGTCGATGCTGGCTGGGATCCTGCGCTGAAAAATTCCGCTGGTGAAACAACAATTCACGTTGCGGTGAGGAATGGAAACCTTTCTGCGCTCAAGTTTTTCCTTTCGCAAAATGTCCCGCTCCCCTCCGATATCCTCCTCGCTGCAGTATCACCACCCTCCGATGTTTCACCAGGTGTCGATGCCTCGTCGTATACTATATGGCGCGTCGTACCTTTGACCCGTTTCCTTATTCGTGAAGGAGCAAGTGTAAATGTTGCTGCGTCAAATGGAGATACTCCCTTGCACCTCGCCATGATGCGCAACGGTGACCTCACCGCCGATACAAATTTCCACCCTCATCGGCTGTCGTGGGAGCTGGTTGAGGTCCTCCTTAACTACGGTTCTGACCCCTACGCACGAAACGTGGACGGACAGACACCCTATGATCTTGCAGAGGCGAAGGGACACTTTATCAAGGAGAATTTCCTGCGCTTGATCCGGAACTCCCATGCGCACCGTCTGCATTCCTAACCGAAATTTGTATTACGTTTAGTTGTCGGTACTAAATTCCCCGTCTGTACTTGTACTAGTATCTACTCCTACGAAAACAGCCTCTCGAAGAACTATCATGCCTCAATCTATTCTCAATTGCACCGGTCAGCCAAAGATAGCCCGAGAAACGGCGATGCTCCTACA
>JBBPQL010000805.1:0-16924 GCA_038092515.1 Boletus subparvulus | reverse complement strand
TCGCACGCATTGCAAGGCATTGGTGGCGGTCCCGACGTTCTTGGAACAGTGGGCCGCTTCTACAGAGGCCGTCGAGGCGCTCGCGAAGTTGGATCGAGTCGTCAGTGTTGTGTCCACTTTGATCGACGGTACATCTGACCACATCCTATGTAGATCTATGGCGGCGGTCCACTAGCGCAAAAGATTGGGGATGCGTTGTGGGGTGCTGGTGTCAACATCTGTATCGCATACGGTGGGACGGAATTTGGTTGCCCCGTTGCTTCTCGGAGGAGAGGAGAGGTCGAGGACGGAGATTGGATGTGGATACGTTTCTCAGAGGAAATGCAGGTGAGGTTGGTGCCTCAGGGCGACGACACGTATGAATGTCAAATATTGGTATGTGCTTTGCTGCGTTCTCTCTTCTGCATTATTGGTGGCAATTCCTGATCGCACATGTAGACGACCGAGAACAATCAAATGGCGATCGAGAATATTCCGGACGTGAAAGGGTACGCAACCTCGGATTTGTTTATGAAGCATCCCACCAAGAACCTGTGGAAGATGTCGGTATTGTTCCGCATGTTGGATTAATGCTTTATTGCTGACCAGATTGACTTGTGTGACAGAGTCGGCAGAACGGACGATGTGATTACCCTTGCTTCTGGGGAGAAAATTGTACCTACACCGATGGAGGGAATCATCATGGGTAGCCCGTTGCTTCAGGGTGCGGTCATATTTGGACGAGAGCGAAATCAGGTTGGGATTTTGGTTGAGCCGCGTCCAAAGCATGCTGTCGATGTGCTGGATGAAAATGCTGTTGCCTCATTCAGGAACGAGATTTGGTCCGTCTTTTCAAGGTTCCCCCCTCTTGTGGGACGACAATTATCGGAATGCTGATCGTATGATCCAGGCCAGTCATCGAGGAAGCAAACAGGATTGCGCCTGCATTCGCTAGGATATTCAAGGAGATGGTCGTGATCGTTGATCCCGAACAGCCGATGATAAGGACCCCAAAAGGGACCGTTCAAAGGAAGGCGACGATCAAGGTTTATGAAGCCAAGATTAATTCGCTGTATATACCTTGTGTTCTTTCGCGCATTACGATTTCTAAACCTTGTCCTTGATCAAGGTATAGCGACGTGGAAGCCACCCACCAGTCGTCGAGTGGGTCGATTGAGCCGGCTGCATGGACGACCGAAGGTGTGTTGTCCTGGTTGACGGCGCATGCAAACGCAGTCAGCCTGGGGCGTAGCTTGGATCCCAGCGCCGATCTGTTTGCGCAAGGCTTTGATAGGTGCGATGTTCAAACTAGTAGAAATTCCATGACCTCACCCCAGTTCTGCAGCCTGAGTGCTACATATATTCGAAATCAGATCGTCATTGCACTTGGCAATGCATCGGACGCCCATGTTCGAGATTCGGTGTCTCTTGTCTCGCCCAATATCGTCTTTGAGAATCCGACCATTCAACTTCTTGCGGCTCGGATTGCCAGCCTCGTCGACAAGCGTGGGGTATCACAGAGTATGGACTTGAAGCAACAGCACATTGCAGCGATGAATACCATGATAGAGAAGTACTCTGTCGGGCTGTCCGGATCCGCTGAATTGCCGGTGGGTGTAGCTTCACACCCCAACGGGGAAGTCGTGTTACTCACTGGATCCACCGGTGGTCTCGGGTCGTTCCTGCTCTCGCAACTCTTGGAAAACCCCACGGTGGAGAGGGTGTATGCGCTCAATAGGCCATCCTCGTCAACTTCGATCGAAGAACGCCAGAGTTCGGCGTTTGTCGACAAGGGTCTCTCCGTTGACTTGTTGAGTTCTGGGAAGCTGGTGCATGTTGAAGCTGATGCATCTCGGGACAACTGTGGCTTATCTCCCGAGTTATATGAGCAAGTATGGAATGCACATGCCGCTGTGTTCGCCATGCTGAACCATAAATTTAGATCCGAGACTCGGTGACAATCATTATCCACAATGCCTGGCGCCTCGATTTCAATCTGTTCCTTGTGTCGTTCGAGCCCAACATCAAGGCTACTCGAAACCTTGTCGATCTCGCACTGGACGCCAAGCATCGAAATTCGCTCCGCTTTTTGTTTACATCTTCCATCGGAACTGCAGAATCCTGGGATCGAACAAATGGGGCCTTTCCCGAGGAACTTCAGTTGGACCCATCCACAGCTGTCGGGCCGGGGTATTCTGAATCTAAATACGTTTGTGAACGGGTGCGTAGTAATTCATCTTATCTAGTCAGGAAGCGATTCGTGACGTATGCATTTCTTTATAGATCATTGCCAAGAGTGGCCTCCGTGCGACGTCGTTGAGAATTGGTCAGATCGCCGGAGGACCAAACGGATATTGGGCGACGACCGATTGGGTACCGATCATCATCAAGTCCAGCATTGCCCTTGGTTCACTCCCGGATTCCATAGGGGTACGTAATGTAATCTCATGTTGTACCAGGGGTACCCTTACTATGCAGAAATCGTGTTCGACGATCAGGTAGTGTCGTGGATGCGCGCCGAAGACGTTGCAGCTGCTGTGTTGGATATTGCATTCGCAGATTCGGCACCTCAGTCGCTCAACATCGTGAACCCGCAACGCGCTCCTTGGTCGGACATCATGTCCTCCATCCGAAGCGCGCTTCTAGAGCAAAAAATGTTGCACTCCGACCGTTTGACGATCGTACCGTTCGTCGAATGGGTGGTCCGCCTGGAGCAGAAAGCGGTCAATGCGTCGTCTGAAGACCTCGTCGAAATCGTAAGTCTGCCTTCATACGGTTCATATCTCTGAGGCCTCCATCGCCACTTACATGGAATGCTGACATTGGGACATCTCTCCTCCAAGCCTGCCCTCAAGCTTCTCGAATTCTTCCGCGCCATGGCTCGCAACGATGACGAGCTCTCCCATGCGCAAAGTAGGGGGTCTGCCTTTGAAGCGGGGGGCCTCGCGGACTTCAGCACTACCGAAGCACAGCGCGTCAGTCACATTGTATCGAAAATGCAGCCTGTGGGAGAAACCGATACGCGTGCTTGGATACAGTATTGGATTTCAAAGGGTCTTTTCTGAGCACTTGCTCGATGATTGTTTCATTGATACTCACAGTTATGTCTCATCCCTTGAATGATGAATGACGAATTGTTTATTCAATTATTTAATAATGGTGTTCACAGTAGGAACCTGGCTTCTTGCGGCCCCCCGTCAAAGAGGTGGAAGAGTGCGTAGACATACGTACTTGACCCGTCTGCGAAGCTCGTTGAGGCTCTGAACGTCCTTGAATCCTGACCGACGGACATGCGTCGTCCGCTGGTCGAGGAAACGGATGAAGCGTGATGAGTCAAAGACGTCGTTGGAAAGCCCAACTGGCAGCCGCTGTTCCACTTCTCCGGTCCTCTCCGAAATCTGCACTGCCACTGCCCCTTCATACCGTCCGTGTTGCCTCAAGGCCTCACTTCACCTATGCCTCACATCAGGTCTTTTTTTTCAACTGCCAGTATCCCGGATATCTATGATCAGGGGGCTAACAATCTGTACCTTATCACTAGACAATGCCTTACAGCAGAAACCTAAGGTATCGTGATGGGTAACCCACGCGGATATGATGGCATGTACCCGAAGCCTTGCTAGTTCCCTGGCGTTCTCGACCACCCACATTCGCGAGCATGCGAGCACCTGCACCCTCACTCAGCCAACACAGTTCCCGCTCATCATCCCCTGGCATTCGCGTGCGAGCGATGCCGCGTCGGACTGTCGGGCATCCGCGTCTGCATTAGTATTCGCACGCAAACACGGTTGCTCGCTTACCAGCAGCTTCTCTTCATCCACTACAGTAGTACCGCCGTCCGCATCTTCGCATCTTCATTTTCGCGCGCTCAAGCTCTCCCACGCGGAGTGTACACGTGCACTATGATATGCACCGCGTACGCACGCTTGCCCACGGTTTCCCTCCGTTTTCGTGCATTGTTCTACGCTCAATCATCCACCTCTGCCCGCCTTTACCCCACCATGACGTGTGCAATCTCCTTCGGTCACAGTCATTCTCACCCCCTCGCGCTACCCACGTCATCGAGCCGTCTGCGTGCACAGGCGTGCTCGCTCGTTCACGCGCATCTGTACATCCCGGTCACCCGCGCTCTTGTACGCTCCCGCCGTTGCCCCCACCCTGACATCACTCCTTCGCCCCCAGAGCGTTTTTCGTGTGCGCACGCGTGCTGACTCGCCCTTATCCAACCCTGCCTTTCCCACACCCCCATTCTCACGCGAGCACCCGCTTGCTCGTTCACGTGAATCCGCCCTCTTGCCTGCCTGCGCTTGTGTGTACGCCTCCGCTGTTGCCCCCACCTCTTACTCATCACTCGTCAGGGATCATCGCCGCCGCCGACACAAGCGCATACAGTCATTTTAAAAAAATGCTCGCAAGGATGCAATGACAAGACGCGCGTGCAGTTACACGCGTCGCGCCTTCGTTTCAAGTCGGCCTCATATTTTCCGCGTACAGCACACTGCTGCACTGCGATCCACGGGTGTACCAACGACGGGGTACGATCCCCTCCCACCCGTGTTTCAACCCGTGCCCTTGACACAGGTACGGTCGCGGGTACACGGGGATGTACCCATTTAGTTCCGCACCAGGTTAATTCCAAATTGACCTGGAAATTGACTCCGCCAAATCGGACGCCCGATCCCTATCTCGAACTGCCCTATTATATGGACCCCTCATGGGGGGTTCGAGAGACGTGTTTCTCTTGATATCCAATGTCATTGAGAACTATCACCATGAGTACACCTTCCGTTCCAAAGCTTCCTCCGTTGGACTGTTCACTGTTCTTCCCCGACTTGATAAATTTCCACATGCGGAACAACCCAACTCTGCCGATGTGGGTCTATCCTAACGACCAAGCCGTTACCGAAATCACCTTCCTCGAGTTTGGTCGCGCTGCGCACAGAATCGCACACGCACTTCGTCCTCAACGTACTGGCGATGACGGGGAGGTCATCATCCTTATCGCTAACACCGACACTATCCTCTATCAGGTTGTCGTCGCTGGAATGTCCATTGCAGGCCTGGTGGTGAGTACGTCTTCGTTACCGTGTTCGAGGGCTGACTTCATTCCCAATAAGCCCTTCCCTGTATCTCCTAGGAATTCTCCAGCTGCTGTGATTGATATGATGATTAAGATCAACTGTTCGCGGATCGTGACGTTGCACCATGCGCACCAAAGCTTAATCGACGGTGTTCACGAACAAGGTTCTGGTCTCGCATTCACAGTCGAGGAGATGCCAACTATATCCTGTGCATTCCCGAAACTTGGTTGCGAAGTGGAAGCGGACCCTTTTGTCCCGTATCCCCAGCCTGCGTCACCCCCGGATCCAAACATACCCTCGATATACATTCATTCCTCGGGCAGCACCGGATTCCCCAAGCCCATACCGCATAGCTACAAAGTTCAGATCCACTGGATGTACCACGGTACGTCCATCCTCCTGAGCCTCGTCACTCTTCTCGTCTTTGATATGCCATTGACCGGTAGTTATGGCGGCGTGTTTCCATAAGCTGTCTCCTGGCGACCGCATTGGTGCAATGGCATCGCCTCCTTTTCACATTTACGGTATAACGATGCAATTGTATATCCCTCTCGCGTATCTCGGGACAGCCGTCCTTTATCCACCACAAGCGATTGCCGATCGGAGAGCAGTACCTATCGTGCCTACGTCGGACAACATTCTCGATAGCGTCCGTCGCGCGCATTGCAAGGTGCTGGCGGCGGTCCCGACGTTCTTGGAACAGTGGGCCGCTTCTGCAGAGGCCGTCGAGGCGCTCACGAAGTTGGATCGAGTCGTCAGTTTTGTCTCTACTTCGATCGACGGCACACCTGACCGCATCCTCTATAGATCTGGGGCGGCGGTCCACTAGCGCAAAAGATTGGGGATGCGTTGTGGGGTGCTGGTGTCAACATCTGCATCATCTACGGTGGGACGGAATTTGGTTGCCCCGTTTCTTCTCGCGGACGAGCGGAGGTTGAGGATAGGGAGTGGATGTGGATACGATTCTCGGAAGACATCCAGGTGATGTGGGTGCCTCAGGGCGACGACACGTATGAATGTCAAATATTGGTGTGTGGTTTACTGCATTCTATCTTCTCCATTCTTTGTTGCGATGCCTGCTCACCGCACACATAGACAACCGAGAACAATCAAATGGCAATCGAGAACATTCCAGGCGTGAAGGGATACGCAACCTCAGATTTGTTTGTTAAGCATCCCACTGAGAACTTGTGGAAGATGTCGGTATTGTTCCGCATGTTGGATTGATACTTGTCTGCTGACCGGATTGACTTATGTGACAGAGTCGGCAGAGCGGATGATGTGATTACCCTTGCTTCTGGGGAGAAAACGGTACCTACACCGATGGAGAGCATCATCATGGGTAGCCCGTTGCTTCAGGGTGCGGTCATATTTGGACGAGAGCGAAATCAGGTTGGCATTTTGGTTGAATCGAGTCCAAAGCATGCTGTCGATGTGCTGGATGAAAGTGCTGTCGCTGCATTTAGGAACGAGATCTGGTCCGTCTTTTCAAGGTGTCCCTCTCTGTGGGACGATGATTATCGGAATGCTGATCGTATGATCACAGGCCAGTCGTCGAGGAAGCAAACAGGATTGCGCCTGCATTCGCTAGGATATTCAAGGAGATGATCTTGATCGCGGATCCACAACACCCGATGATAAGGACCCCCAAAGGAACTGTCCAAAGGAAGGCGACGATCAAGGTTTATGAAGCCAAGATTAATTCGCTGTACGTAGCCTGTGTTTCTCTGCGCATTACGATTTCTAAACCTTATCCTTGATCAAGGTATGGCGACGTGGAGGCTACTCATCGGTCCTCGAGTGGATTGATTGGGCCAACTGCATGGACAACCGAAGGCTTGCTGGCCTGGTTGACGGCACATGGAAACACAATTAGTCAGGGGCGTAGCCTGGACCCCAGCGCCGATCTGTTTGGGCAAGGCTTTGACAGGTGCGATGTTCAAACTAGCAGAAATGTCATGATCTCACCCCAGCTCCTCTCTAGTCTAAGTGCTACATATCTGCGAAATCAGGTCGTCAAGGCGCTTCGCAATGCATCGGACGCCCATGTTCGAGACTCAGTGTCTCTTGTCTCGCCCAATATCGTCTTTGAGCATCCGACCCTTCAACTTCTTGCGGCTCGGATTGCCAACCTCATCGACGAACATGGGGTATCACAGAGTATGGACCTGAAGCAACAGCACATTGCGGCGATGAATGCCATGATAGAGAAGTATTCTGTCGGGCTGTCCAGATCCGCTCATTTGCCGGTGGTCAACGGCGCAGCTTCACACCCCAACGGGGAGGTCGTGTTACTCACTGGATCCACCGGTGGTCTCGGGTCGTTCCTCTTCTCGCAACTGTTGGAAAACCCGACGGTGGAGAGGGTGTATGCGCTCAATAGGCCATCCTCGTCAACTTTGATCGAAGAACGCCAGAGTTCGGCGTTTGTCGACAAGGGTCTCTCCGTCGACTTGTTGAGTTCTGGGAAGCTGGTGCATGTTGAAGCTGATGCATCTCGGGACAACTGTGGCTTCTCTCCCGAGTTATATGAGCAAGTACGGAATGCACATGCCGCTATGTTCGCCATGCTGAACCATAGATTTAGATCCGGGACTCGGTGACAATCATTATCCACAATGCCTGGCGCCTCGATTTCAACCTGTGCCTTATGTCGTTCGAGCCCAACATCAAGGCTACTCGAAACCTTGTCGATCTCGCATTGGGCGCCAAGCATCGAAGTTCGCTCCGCTTTTTGTTTACATCTTCCATTGGCACGGCACAATCGTGGGATCGAACAAATGGGGCCTTTCCCGAGGAACTTCAGTTGGACCCGTCCACAGCTGTCGGGTCGGGATATTCTGAATCTAAATACGTTTGTGAACGGGTGCGCAGTGATTCATCTTATCTAGTCAGAAAGCGTTTCGTAACATATTCATTTCTTTATAGATCATCGCCAAGAGCGGTCTCCGCGCAACATCATTGAGGATTGGTCAGATCACCGGGGGACCGAACGGATCGTGGTCGACGACTGATTGGGTACCGATCATCGTGAAATCCAGCATTGCCCTTGGTTCGCTCCCGAATTCCCTAGGGGTACGTCACTTAATTCCTTGTTGTACCAGGGGGTACCCTTATGTAGAAACCGTTGTCGACGATCAGGTAGTCTCATGGATGCGCGCAGAAGACGTCGCAGCTACTGTGTTGGAAACTGCATTCGCTGATTCGGCACCTCAGTCGCTCAACATCGTGAACCCGCAGCGTACTCGTTGGTCGGACATCATGTCCTCCATCCGAAACGCGATTCTAGAGCAGAAATCGTTGCACACAGACCATTTGACGATCGTACCGTTCGTCGAATGGGTGGTCCGTCTGGAGAAGAAAGCAGCCATTGCGTCGTCTGAAGACCTCGTCCAAATCGTGAGTCTACCTCCATATCTCTGACGCCTTCATCTACGATTGTATGGAATGCTGATATCGTACATCTCTTCTCTAAGCCTGCCCTCAAGCTTCTCGAATTCTTCCGCGCCATGGCTCGCAACGATGACGAGCTCTCACAGGCGCAAAGCAGCGGGTCTGTCTTTGAAGCGGGGGGCCTCGCGGATTTCAATACTACCGAGGCACAGCGCGTCAGTAATACTGTATTGAACATGCAGCGTGTTGGAGAGACCGAAGCGCAGGCTTGGATACAGTATTGGATTTCAAGGGGTCTTTTCTGAGTACCCACCAGTGTTTATTTGAACGATGCTCACAGTTATATCATGCCTTGAATGATCCACGACCCCATCGCATATACTTTGTTCCCCACATAGTTGAGCATCCTTCAAACATGATCCATATCTCTGTGGTCACCACTTTGAAACCTGTTCTGCACACCAACATCTTCAGCATCCCCTTCCTCGGTGCCCGTGCATCTCCCCCGAGTCGCCCGGTATTCATCAGCGATCGTGATGCGTTGCCCTGATGTGGTCCAGCATCTCCATGTCGTGCTCAACCGTAATGAGAGCCCCACCAACCGCGCCATCAGGACGCCAGAAATTATATCCTCTATTCACATATGTCAGATACCGCACCTCTCCAATCTTCCCGCCCAGTCAAAGTCGAGCAACATAATCTTGGTCCCATCGGACTTGGGCGCCATGATGTTGTTGCTACGAACGTCGCCGTGTACGTAGCCTGCTTCGTGTAGCCGAGAAAGGCACTGTTGGATGCGTTCGAGGCCCGATGGGGTCGGGGTGGTGTAGTGCGTTCATGACAACCATGAACCATCCCCCAACGAGTATTTCGAAACTATGGAGGGTCGGTGCACATCCCAAGGACGCGCAGACCAGACGGGCATCCTTTGAGTATTCGCGGACGAATTTGATGCAAACGGGCTGCCTACCAGAGAGAATGCCGAAAAAGAGAAGCCGGCCTTCGAACCGGGGAATGTATTCAAAGCGTTGCTCACGATCATCCTGAAGAGAATTAAAATGGGTGCGATGCAGGAACAGATGGTGATGGCGTGGGGAGGATTGGACTCTAGCCGTGATACCCCGATAATACTCTTCGAGCGTGCGAACCGCTTTCTTGAATGCCCCAAGGTGACGACGAGCTACCCTGGTCTGCATGTCAGTGTCCGTATGATGGAAGTGCGTTGGGAGGGCGAACGAGAGCATCTGGACTACTGGACGCAAATTCCACGTCGCTCCTGCAAAGGCAATATATGGCCCTGGTTGAAAATATGGTGATTTATGATGCCTTTAACAGGAAAAGACCGAACAGACCGAACAACAGAATGATCATACAAGGTAAAGATGAACCCCCCATCTTTGTTGCATGCTCCCTCGTCGACTCCAGGTAGTACAAGCTTGCTTGATTGTAGGGCGCAGCTCCTGTGCTGCCGACTTCGCCCCTGAACTGAGCGATAGCACAGCAACGGTCATTCACAGATATATGACCATCCGTCATGGAGCCGTGGTCGACGAAATCTAGATCCTGCCTGGAAAACACGTCACAGATCACTTCAGCTCGCGTCCATTCGCCAGAATAAAAAATCCATCATTGCAATGTGTAGTTCCATCGCAAAGTAGTTGTCTGATGCGGTTGTTTTGCAGTCATCGAGGAACTGGCCGAATGCAGGGTGAAGTAATGTCATTGTCACAGGAATAGTTGCCATAGCATCGCAAGGGCGTAATGTATAAGTAGTTTTCTGAGGTTGATCCTAGCCCTCCCCACTGGACGATGGGGCTGTTGACGTCGTATTTCTAGAAAGGTGCATCGCTGTGTTTCGACTTGATGCAGCAAGCACAAGAGACGACGATGGAGGGTGAGCGCATGATCGTACCAATGAAAATAAAACCAGGAACACATCGGCCGTGATCTACTTTCACATTCAGTCTGAACTCCGACCGCTTTTCTAGCGATTTTTGGTGTGCCGAGGGCGGCAACCCCTTGGGTGGTATTTCTAAATCGGGCAGGCCACCTTGCCATGACCAATTTTCCAGAAGCGAGGGAAGTGACACTGGCAGTGCGGATGTGTCGTACAAAGTATGATATGCTGTGTCCTAGATTGTTTCTGATGAGTTCTGTCCGCATAATCTGGCTTGGCTAACGGAATGACAGGCATCGGAATAGGAATCGAATGGGCAATTCGCAGCCTAAGCGCTGTTTAGGCTGCATAGGATTTTCTCAATTCTAGGCGAGCATCGTACTCGTACTTCTTTGCCTCCCTATCGACGCATCGAACTTTGTCAAAGCACACCTCCATACCAGCCATCCTGTAAGTCAATCGAGCCCAGTCTCTGTCCATTCTAACAACGAACCCGAGATTCGAGTCTGCGAACTTCCCACATTCAAACATCCCCTTCCGAGCGGCCCGACCCCACCTTTGGCACGCGCGTCAATCCACGACCACATCTTCTTCGCCCAGTATGAGTAACGACATGACTACTTATATCATCATCTTCGTCGTGGTGTTCCTGTTTTCACTGTGTGCAAGCGTCGTGCGGTATTTGAACAGAGCGCAGGTACGCACCTAGGCTCGCTCGTGTGTCTGCAGCACCAAATGAACCCGTACAGCGTTCATCCCATGTAGCGCCGCGTCCGGTGGTGCAGGCACCGCCAGGTTCACGGCGCGGGCCCGTCATTTCTGAGATTCTGGCTGTGATCCAAGCGTCTGCGGTCCCACGACAGCAAGGGAACCGCGATATGCATGCTGCCGTGCCGGGTTCCGCACCTATCGGTGGTGAAGCGTTCCATACTTCGTTTTTCTTGTACCAGGGATTGACACGTTCGATTGTAGCGCAATACCCGCCAGAAGCGATGGTCCGACCATCCAGACCTACTACTCAAACGAACCGGTTGCCTTTCGTAAACGGGAACGACCAGAGGTCGAGGACGCCGTTGGATGCAGGCGTGGCCAAGGCGGATGAGCCCCCTCCGCCTTATTCGTCGATATCATTAGCGTGAACCATTGGATGCATTCAAGTTAGGGTCTCCTTTCTTTATTCCCAGTTTTTCTGTGTAGCTTGGTGAACGCCCGGCAATGAGATACCCGCTCCCAATGCAGCACCCTCACCCCCATCTCGAGTGACAAATGAATATTTGCTTGTCGGCACTGTGGTTTGGTACGTACAGGAGAGTAGTCTAGTCACTATGGCCTGCTTTGTGATCTATCTACGACAACAATCTGATCTTTGATCTTGGGATCAGCATAACATAACCTTCCTCTCACACCATCAAATACGATACCACCAAGGTCAAATCCTGGATCCGCAATGTCGCTCCTTTCGGTGCGCATCATCTGGCCACAAGCAATGGCCAACGGATCTTGACTAGTATCGATCGTGAACTTCATGATAATTTTCTGCAAGTGATCATCGACATCATGTCTCTCCATGTAGAAACCCCTCAAAAGCCTGTCGTCACATAGCTCGAGATATTGAAAGCTGTCTACGTAGCGGCTTGTCTTGACCTCTTCCTTTGGGATGCTGATGTGGTGTATGTCGACGGTCATTGGCAAGACCTCGAGACCGGAAGACTTTGGGAGTATCAAGTCAATGCAGGTGACATTGAGCTCTTTGGAGGAGCTGAATTGTCCTAGAAACCTGATGTGTGTAGCCCCCCCGGTGATGGGGTCAACGGAAGGCTTCATCGTGATCCCAATATTTGAGAGCCAGCACCTTTGACTGGAGACCCATCAGGGGGGATTGTGAAAATTTGTATGAGTTTCAGACGTCCACGAAGCCCCTGCCAGTGGTAGTAGAGAGTAATGATGTGCGTATCCGTGAATTCCACCCGAAAATCGAGCGCATCCGAGTCAGCCGCGTTTCCTAGTGCATCCTTCTGTCCCCCAATGAACCACGTCACTGCTCGTATAAGCCACCACATACCAGTTCATAAAACCCACGTGTTCGCGTATCAAACACCACGCCATTAAGGGAGTAGGTCTGGATCCAGAGGAATCGTGACTTTCCACCATGAAGTTCCAGCGTGTCCAATGAGCCCCAAGCCCATGCAGGGGGGTCTATGGCAGCTGAGTCATAGAGCTCACCAGACTCGTCATTCAGCCGAAACTCCAACAACGCCCTGCAAAAAGATTAATGACAAGTAGAGGTCCTTTCCAAAAAGACTGATCCGAAGCCAAATGGAGACATACCAATACCAATCCGATGAACCCTGATACATACGGAAAAACTGCAACAACACATACACGACGGACTGACCCTCCACAGGTGACATGGAATGCACATCCCAGGCACATACCGGTTGTTCCTGCTCCCATAGGACCTGCCGTACACGCGTCTTGGAACTAGGATCGACATCATGTAAAACGAATCGTCTATACTTTTCGCACCCAACGAGCCACCGTCCGTTGATGAGTTTCACGTGCGTGCAAGGCAATGGCACCCCGAGATTGATCCTGACATTCGATACCTCTCGCATAGGTCGTGTCGTCCACGACTGTGCGAGCTGCGCCGATTTTACGAACATCCGCTCGAGAAACGCCCTTGATTGAGAGGGAGACGGTCCAGGCGGACGAGGGAAAGGCGCGTAAATATACATGGATCTCCAAAGCACATCCTCGTAAGTGATGGCGCGGAACCACTTTGAAACCTGGCAGAGGCGAATGTGCCAAATGTGTGAGTTAAAATCGCGATTCAGCCAACAGAAAATGGACGTGCCGTTCGCCACCGGATAATCTCTCGAGGGTCGCAGTAGCATAGAATACTTAAAATAACTTCAGTCGGAAGGGTGTCCGGCGTCGTCATGTTGGTTCATGCGCAGGGCAGTAGTTTAGGGGTCTCTTGGCGCTTACACGCAAATACGGGTAAACAAGGATCGAACTTACCACTCTGCTTTGTTTTGCCACAATTTTCAGCACTTCGTATGTCCTGTCATGATACTGTACCAGTTAGGGTTAATCTTGCAGGTCATTGTTGAGAACTCCCCGAGGGTCACCTTAAAGATGCCTCGAGCTCTGCGCGCTTTGGTCGCGTTTATACATGACCTGCACTTGCACTAAACACCGCACGACGCTCACACCCAATATAGATGCAAGCACGAACTTGACGGTGAAGATGACGGTGAAAGTTACGATATCATATCACCTGTCAACCCATTCGATTTGGGGGACACCACGCTCACGTCGACCAATCAACACCAAACTTTCAAGTTGGACTACAGATTTCACGAATATCATGGTGACACGCATGCCTGTCTCTCACAATCCGAACCAACCTCACCGTTAAAAATCCATCGAGTGGAACTTGTTTATATGGTCACCATTCCTAGGTTTCGATGTGTCCCTCCGCACGGCCATATTACGGCGTACGCCGCTTGCCTCGCTCGTCCGTCTGCAGCACCAAACGAACCCTACGGTACACGTCCGGTGGTGTAGGCACCGCCAGGTTCATGGCGCGGGTTGTCATTGTTGAGATTCTGGCTGTGATCCAAGCGGCTGCGGTCGCACGACAGCAGGGGTACCGCGATGTGCATGCCGCCGTGTCGAGTTCCGCACCGGTCCATGGTGGACGTTGCGTGCTCGGTTTGTTTCGTATCGGGGGTTGACACATTCGATCGTAGCGCAATACCCGCCAGAAGCGATGGTCCGACCATCCTGACATACGCAAACGAACCGTTTGCCTTTCGTATACGGGAATGTGACCGCAGATAGAAGACGCCGCTGGATGTCGGCGTGGCCCAGGAAGATGAGCCCCGTCCGCCTTATGCGTCGACATCATTAACGTGAACTTGCACCTTTCTTCATTCCCAGCTTTTCTCTGTAGCTTAATGAATATTCGGCAACGAGATACCTGCTGTTCCCTTCCCAATGCGCCCTCATCCTAATCTCGAGTGACTAGTCAATGACAAAGAGCTATGCTTGCCGGTCCTGTGGTTTGGTACGTACACCGAGTATGGTCTGATCATTCTTTCCATTATGGCCTGCCTAGTGTTCACGGACTATTCGACGTCTACGACAACAATCTTATCTTTTATCAAGATCTCCGACTCAACACAACACAACCTCCCTCTCAAACCATCAAACATAATATTCGTGTCAAGTGCATCTGCAGTGTCGCTCCTTTCGGCGTGCGCCATCTGACCACAAGCAATGGCCCACGGATCTTGACTAGTATCGATCGTGAACTTCATGGTACGGATATGCTGATTGTCCGAAAAATATCTCTCCCTATAGAAACCCCTTAAAAGCATGTCGTCACATAGCTCGAGATATTGATAGCATTGGACGTAGCGGCTTGTCTTGACCCCTTCCTTTGGGATGCTGATGTGGTGTATGTCAATAGTCATCGGCAAGACCTTGGGACCGGAAGACTTTGGGAGCATCAAGTCGATGCAGGTGACCTTGAGCTCATCGGAGGTGCTGAAGTGACCTAGAAGCCTTATCTCTGTATTCCCGGTGACGGGGTCAACGGAAGGCTTCATTGCGATCTCAACGTTTAAAAGACAATGATTCACAAAGCCTTCATGGGTGAGGCAAAGGACAGGGTTGCCACCGTGGACTGAAGACCCGTCAGGGGGAATTGTGAAAATTTGGATGAAAGTCACAATGTCTTGCCCCCAGTCGCTACGGTAGTGGAAAGCAATGATGTGCGTATCCGTGTATACCGTCCGAATGTCGAACGCGTACGAGGCTCCCGTGAATGTTCCGTCCTAGTGTCCGCGTAATGAACCATGTCACTTTGCAGTGTAAGCCACCACATACCAGTGAGATACGCGACGGGGGGAGTTCATAGAATCTATATGTTCGCGTATCAAACACCATGCCGTTTGGGGTGTCGGTCTGGATAAAAAGGAATCGTGACTTCCCACCATGAAGTTCCACCCAAAACAATGACCTCCGAGCCCATGCAGGGGGTTCTATGACAGCTGAGTCATAGATCTCACCCGAGTCGTCATCCAACCGAAACTCTAACAGCTTCCTGCAAAAATATTAATAACAAGTAAAAGCCCTTTCCAAGAAGACTGATCGACGGCGAATGGAGACATACCACTGATCCGGTGAGCCCTGACGCATCTGCAATAACACATACACGACAGACTGTCCCGCTACAGGTGACATGGAATGCACATCCCAGGATGACACCGCCGGTTGTTCCTGCTCCCATAGGACCCGCCGTGCATGCGTCTTGGAACTAGGATCGACATCATGTAACACGAATCGTCTAGCCCCTTGGCACCCGACGAGCCACCGTCCGCTGATGAGTTTCATGGGCGTGTGTGCCAATGGCTCCTCGAGTTTTATCCTGAGGCTCGATACCTCTCGCATAGGTCGTGTCGTCCACGACTGTGCGAGCCGGGCCGATTTTAGGAGTATCCGCTCGAGAGAGGCCTGTGATTGAGAGGGGGACGGGCCGGGCGGACGAGGGAAAGGTGCATGAGTATACAAGGATCTCCAAAGCGCGCCCTCGTACGTGATGGCGCGGAACCACTTTGAAACCTGCCAGACATGCGAGTGTGTGAGTGGAACTCGCCGATCGGCCAACGGAAAACAGACTTGCCGCTCGCCACCGGACAATATCCCGATAGTCGCAGTAGTATAGAATGCTGGAAACAAGTTCAGTCGGAAATATGTCCGGCGTCGTCATGTTGGTTCATGAAGACAGTCGTTTAGGGGATCTCTATTGGCGTTTAGATGCAAACATTGGTAAACAAGGATCGAACTAACCAAAGTCTTGCACCATCTATCGCAATTCTCTGCACTTTGTATCAACTTTTTATGTCCTGACACAGCTGGGCTTAATGTTGCAGCTCATTGTTGAGAACTCCCCGAGGGTTACCTGAACGATCCCTGGAGCTGGACACGGTTATACGTGATCTGCACTGAATAGCTTTGTGGAAGGTTTTCCTAGTCAGGTTGCCATGGATTATCGAAGAACACATCGCAACCTAGGAATGATGACGATATAAACAAGTTCCGCCGGTACTCATTGTCAGACGCTGGCATGCGTGACACTGGTGGCACGCCTCTGCGCACCGTGTCAATGTATTCGCAAGGATTCGATTTCGTAGACGCGAGCAATTCGAATGGGTGTCGAGACGTGATACAAACCGTGAAAAGGGTGACTGAAATGTGCCAACAATCGTCTTACCGCTTGGTGTGGCTGTGTACCTTGATACTAGAGGAATTTGAAACGACGTCGATGACTTGAATCTGTCGCTACAGCTCGTCTTGTTCGTTCATACATCGTGCGCTGGCCAGCCATTTCATTTGGTTCGGATGGTGCTAACGCGGCGATACAGCATCCATCGCATCAGCTGTCGATCGATAGTGAGTGACCCCCATTCTCCTCGTGGACGACCGTGACGTGTATCGTTGCATGCGACGCGCGCGTGTCCAGCCACCTCTCTTTGACCCAACGCACGCCTCTTTGCAAGTCGTT
>JBBPQL010000804.1:0-16954 GCA_038092515.1 Boletus subparvulus | reverse complement strand
GATACGGTCTTTGATAATCTGTATGGCTTGATCCCAGGACGAAGGCGGGATAGGAATGTTTCGGAGTATCCATGGTGTATGAGGAACGGTAGGTATCTTGACCGGTGGAAAATACCGATCGTCTAATCGGCCGCGTTCGGTAGCGGTCCATGCAAAAGCGGTCTCATGATTGAGAACCATCCACCGGACTAACTTGACCTCTTCGGGCCACAGCCATTGGGCCGGGTCGAGGTCAAGCGCATCGGCGCGTTCCTGTGTGAATCTTTGTCCGGGGACGAAATCCGGGGGGTTAGTTGGTAAGGTTATAAGACCAGCCAGAGGGTCATCAGGTAACCGGCGGAGTACACGGTACTCCTCCTTGAGAGGAGCCAGTACCGGCCAGACCTTTTTGGCTATGGGCTTGTAAGCGAGTGAGTGAGAAGTAAAATCAAAAGAATAGGTATTGAGAAGGGCAGAAACGTGAGATGGGGAAGGAACCGATTGAGTAGAAGAGAGGAACAGATATGCCGAGGACAGCGCATAGTGAAATAGGTTTGGGGCCGAGAGCGGCCCTCGGTCTAACAATGCCGAAACGGAAAAAGAAGCGGATGAGGTGGGAGAATAGTTCAAATGGGGCTCTCTCCGACCTTTCGGTGGATCATCAATGTCTAAAAACCCATTTCAACGACGGACTGGTGACTAGAACAAAATAGTCCGCGCCGGCAACATGGACATCCTTCGGTCCAAGCTCGAGTGGGTAACTTGTACACCTTTCCTGAGTTGGGGTCACGAAGTGTGATTGTCTGAGAGCCGTCCAGAAAGTCTTCAGTAGAAGCGCTGAGTAAACAATGGAAGAGTCGTCCGAGCAATAAGTCAAAATTAGCTCTCAGAACTACCTGGACCTGTAAGCAAATCTCGCTGGCACCGAAGTCCAGGCAGAGATTTTCAACAACGCTGAGAGTAGACTCGGTACTGGTGTTGGCGTTAGACATCGTCATTACATGGTCGGACCGAACCGGTAGACCGAGGTCTTCCCACACCCACTTGGGCATGGTGACTATCTCGGAGCCTGAGTCAAGGACTCCGAGGATAGACCAACCGGTTCCGACAATCTTGGCTTCAAGAGACCGAAGCGGCACTGAGTGGTGCGCCACGATTAGTCCGTCGTCACTTCAGTGCACGCAATCACCGAAGGCCCAGTCTACCTCGCCGGGGTCATGTCCGGCGAGCTCATTGACCTGTACGGTGTTAGTGGAGACAGGGATACGCTTTGCCATTGATAAATCCTTGAGTTGCTTGTGGACTTCGGGAGCCACTGCAATGAGCTCTCGAACCAGAACCGGCCCGGTGGTTGCAAGGACTTGATCTAAGAGGCGCTTCGGAGCAGTCTTGTCTTCGAGAGGGAACAAATATCTAAATTGTCCTTGGGGGTTGAAGGAGGAGGTGTTAGCGGAATCATTTCGAAACGGAATAGAGGTAGATGGTGGTGTCGAAGAGGGGGGTCTGTTTGCTACTGGAGCAGGGACTTTTGGAGGAGTCGTCGACTTAGACCGCATGGCCTCGATTGCCGGCGAGACGACTTCCTCGGCCACCGACGCAGCCTGAGGACCTGGACGACCGGTCTTTCGAGCCGGCATCTCAACGCTGTCAAATCGGACTCGCTTCCCTTTGTCCTTCCTATTGGCCTGGAAAGCGGCCCAAGCGTTGGCGATGTACGCCTGAAAACCCGGATCAGCCAAAGCAGGGTCCGACTCTTTGTCCGAATCCTGGTCGACAGGAGCCATGAAGACCGAAGGTTTGATGTCTAGAATGGCGTCGGTAGTTGAGTTGGTGACCGAAAATATGCCAGAAGTGACAACAGAAGAAGGGGGTGCTGGCGCCAAGGCAGGGAACCGGTCTAAGCATTTGCGGAGGCAACGAGTACCCTGAACGCGCGGAATGTGCCGGCCGTCCGGAAGATACAGATGACCGTCGGTACCTCGGCTGGCCTTCCCAGCCTGGATATAGCCTTCTACGAGGGGGCAACTCCCCATAAAATGGGAGGGATCAGCGCAGAATGCGCAGTCCCGACGGGCGGTACGTTGGAGGTTAATCTGCTCTTGCTTGACGGCCGCAGCAGCGGTAGGTGTAGCGGTTCGCGGAGCGACCGGGGTGGGAACTGGTGCTGCCCATGCTGGGTAGTATGGCTGGGCTGTAGGCATGCCGGCCGCTGGTGCAGCTAGAAGAGGGCGAAGGGCAGAACCAGTAAGGAGGAATTGAGTAGCCTCAACGATGTTGGCGATAGGATAAGGGTCGGAAGGATGATGAGTGGATTTGGTGATGAGCAGGCGTTGGTGGACTTGAGTCTCAAGGTCGGCTGGCAGACCGGATAGGAACAATGCGTCTCGGTCTAAGTCCAAGAGTTTTCAGCCGTTGATGAGGATATGGGCAATCTTCAGAAACTTTTGCTGATATTCACCGAGGTCTTCTAAGGTGCACATCGGTTTGCCCCGAAACTCCTGGACCAAATATTGGATATCGGCCTGACAGTATCGGTTGGCGCCTTCGCAACCAGGGTACAACTTCTTGACTGCCCGAGCGAAGTTCGCCCAGTCCGGTGGGTTAGTGGCGACCTCATCTAGAAGCTCCCAACCTTCTGCTTCTTCAAGGTCAGCATACCTGATAGCGGCACAGATCTTCTCTAAGTCCATGATACCAGCCACTGTGCTGAGTATGTCGACATCCTCAAGGAAGCGCGGCAATAAGGCCGGGGTCTTTCCATCAAACTTCGGAGCATTCTGGGTACCACGGAGCAGCATCTGAGGGGCAGGGTTAGCCATAGGATGATTTTGGACAGGAAGATTCTGAGTGTTAGTAGGTTGTGCAGGAGGAGGAATAATTGGAGGAACAATAATATTAGACGGTGTGGACGTTGGTCCAAGATGAAGGGCAGCAGCTGACGGCAGTTGAGCTAGGGCCGAAGGGTTTTCTTGTGAGCCCAAGTTAGTCCGAAATGATAGACCGGAGGGGTCAAGAAGGTAGAAGAGCGATGGGGAAGTAGAATCTGATGATGAGGGTGATGGTGAGGACGAAGACAATGAAGACTCCGGACTTGGAGTGAGAGGAGAGAGAGGAGAAGAAAAATGGGAGGTGAGGTGTGACTCCCCATTCTGTCGTCGTGGAGTCGAGTGGATATATGCTCCAGGCATGAAGTCACTTAGATTTGTTTCGTTGGCTAAATTTTCTTGAGAGGGGGTGTCACTGGTGGTTTCAGTCTCTGGCGTCTCTTTAGATGCCGCTGTCGGGATGTCAGCTATTTCGGGGGAAAGACTCCGGAAGGGCGGTGCGCTAAGCCAATTGGATTGATTGACAGCTGACAGGTCAAAGTCGTTGTCTGGCAACAGACTGAGGTCCAACCCAGATACCTCAGGAAGATCAGACCGGTTGTGACAGGCGTCAATAGAAGCGACCGGCCGAACGAGAGGTGAGTCATCGGGGCTGATCTGTAAGGTTTGGAACTGCTGAAGAAGATTTTCTAATTCTTGGCATTGTGCAGTTGGCCGAAGACTTCTCCTGGAACCCTTGGATGAGTCCCTCATGGTGGGCTCCAGTTGTAAAGATGATAGAATGGCTGGGAGGACTAAGGGTGTAAGATACACTAGCCCTGGGCCGTCAAAGGGAAGAGGGGAGGCGAGATATTTCGCCCCTAAAGGGACTCAAGGTAAGGGAGGAGTTGGAAGGAAGTCCAAAGCCGAAGGATAAAGTGCAGAGGATAGTCCGGGGAGCGACCGGAGCGCGAGACCGGAAGTCCAAGGAGCACAAGACAAAGGGGACGAGAGCGGAATATGATGAAGGTGACGGTGAATGGTGCGGTAGGCGGTGAACGGTGCGAGGGACGAGTGGTTCGAACAGTTCGTGAATCCAACCTAAAGTGTGTTTCAAATCCTAAGTACAAGGCTTTATAGTCCGGGTATACCCGAGACTGTCAAACTCAAGATAGCTGTCAAGTTCAAAGGAAACGAGTAAAAGGGGTCAGGTACCAGGCCCGAGACCGATGTCTAACCAGGTGCTTTCAGCACCGGAGAGACTGACCGGGGGCCGATGGTACCAATAGAAAGTGAAGCCATAACATACTAACAATATAAACCGAATAGTCCAGACACGCTCGGCATGGTCCGGTATAAACCAAGGCCGGTCTTAGCAACTAGAAAGGAGTTCGGAGCGAATGGATAACAGTAAGGCAGTCGGGTGAAAGGTCAAAGGGGTGGAATATAAGCACAGAGACATACGAGTCTCTACACCGGTTCTGCCCTTCATCCTCTTATAGCTGCACCAGCTGCTGGCATGCCTACTGCCCAGCCATACTACCCAGCATGGGCAGCACTGGTTCCCACCCCGGTTGCTCCACAAACTGCTACACCTACTGCTGCTTCGGTCGTCAAGCAGGAGCAGATGAACCTCCAATATACTGCCCGTTGGGACTGCGCATTCTGTGCTGATCCCTCCCATTTTATGGGGAGTTGCCCCCTCGTAGAAGGCTATATCCAAGCTGGAAAGGCCAGCCGAGGTACCAATGGTTGTCTGTACCTTCCAGACGGTCGACGCATTCCACGCATTCAGGGCACTCGTTGCCTCTGCAAATGCTTAGACCGGATACCTACCTTGGTACCAGCACCCCCTTCTTCTGTTGTCACTTCTGGCATATTCTCGGTCACCAACTCAACTACCAACACCATTTTAGACATCAAACCTTTGGTCTTCATGGCTCCTGTTGATCAGGATTCGGACGAAGAGTCGGACCCTGCTTTGGCTGATCTGGATTTTCAGGTGTACATCGCCAATGCTTGGGCCACTTTCCAGGCCGATAGGAAGGACAAAGGGAAGTGAGTCCGATTCGATGGCATTGAGATGCTGGCTTGAAAGACCAGTCGTCCAGGCCCTCAGGCTGTGTCGGTGGCCGAGGAAGTTGTCTCGCCAGCGATCGAGGCCATGCGGTCTAAGTCGGTGACTCCTCCAAAAGTCCCTGCTCCAGTAGCAAACAGACCCCTCTCTTCGACGCCACCATCTACCTCTATTCCGTTTTGAAATGATTCCGCTAACACCTCCTCCTTCAACCCCCAAGGACAATTTAGATATTCATTCCCTCTCGAAGACAAGACCGCTCCGAAGCGCCTCTTAGATTGACTTCTCGCAACCACCGTACCAGTCCCGGTTCGAGAGCTCATCGCAGTGGCTCCCGAAGTCTGCAAGCAGCTCAAGGACTTATCTATGGCAAAGTGTATCCCTGTCTCCACTAACACCATACAGGTCAATGAGCTCGCCGGACGTGACCCCGGCGAGGTAGACCAAGCCTTCGGTGATCGCGTGCACCGAAGTGACGACGGTCTAATCATGGCACACCACTCAGTGCCGCTTCAGTCTCTTGAAGCAAAGATTGTTGGAACCGGTCGGTCTATCCTCGGAGTCCTTGACTTGGGCTCCGAGATAGTTGCCATGCCCAAGCGGGTGTGGGAAGACCTCAGTCTACCGGTTCGGTCCGACCATGTAATGACGATGTCTAACGCCAACACCAGTACCGAGTCTACCCTCGGCGTTGTTGAAAATCTCTGCCTGGACTTCGGTGCCAGTGAGATTTGCTTACAGGTCCAGGTAGTCCCGAGAGCTAATTTTGACTTATTGCTCAGACGACCCTTCCATTGTTTACTCAGTGCTTCTACTGAAGACTTTCCAGACGGCTCTCAGACAATCACACTTCATGACCCCAACTTGGGAAAGGCGTACAAGTTACCCACTCGAGCTTGGACCGAAGGATGTCCGTGTTGCTGGCGTGGACTATTCTGTTCTAGTCACCAGTCTGTTGTTGAAATGGGTTTTTAAACATTGATGATCCACCGAAAGGTCAGGGAGAGCCCCATTTGAACTATTCTCCCACCTCGTCCGCTTCCTTTTCCGTTTCGGCATCGTTAGACCGAGGGCCGCTCTTGGCCCCGAACCTATCTCACTATGCGCCGTCCTCAGCATATCCATTTCCCTCTTCTACTCAATCGGTTCTCTCTCCATCTCATGTTTCTGCCCTTCTCAATACCTATTCCTTTGATTTTACTTCTCACTCACTTGCTTACAAGCCCGTAGCCAAAAAGGTCCGGCCAGTACTAGCTCCTCTTGAGGAGGAGTACCGTGTACTCCGCCGGTTACCTGACGACCCTCTGGCTGGTCTTATAACCTTACCAACTAACCCCCCGGACTTCGTCCCTGGACAAAGATTCACACAGGAACACACCGATGCGCTTGACCTTGACCCAGCCCAATGGCTGTGGCCTGAAGAGGTCAAGCTAGTCCAATGGATGGTTCTCAATCATGAGACCGCTTTTGCATGAACCGCTACCGAACGCAGCCAATTAGACAATCGGTATTTTCCACCAGTCAAGATACCTACCATTCCCCATACACCATGGATACTCCGAAACATTCCTATCCCGCCTTTGTCCTGGGATCAAGCCATACAGATTATCAAAGACTGTATTGCCTCTGGTGTTTATGAACCGTCCGCTGCAGCATACCGGTCACGCTGGTTCTGCGTGCTCAAACAGGACGGTAAGACGCTTTGGCTTGTGCACGACCTTCAGCCCCTCAACGCTGTCACCATCCAGGATTCTTCGGTCCCTCCCTTCGTAGAGCACCTAGCCGAGTCGTTTGGCGGGTATGTGGTCTATGCCATGATGAACTTATTCACCGGATATGACCAACATCCGTTACATGTGGACTCCCGGGATATGACTACCTTTAATAGTCTGCTCGGACCGCATCGTCTTACTACTCTACCAATGGGACATACTAACGCTGTCCAGATTTACCAAGCCAACATGGCATTCATTCTCCAGGACGAGATACCACACCATATCATGCCATTCATCAATGACCTGCCGGTGAAGTCCGAGACATCCTGGTACCAAAGACCAGACAGCTCATATGAGACGATACCGGAGAACCCAGGCATCAGGTTATTTATCTGGAAACATCTCACCGTTGTCCACAGAATCCTCCCATGCCTCCAAAACGTTAACACAACCATTTCGGCTAAGAAATTCGTTCTTGCCGCTCCGGACGCCACCATTGTCGGTCACAAGTGCACCTCCGAAGGTTGGGTTCCGCATGAGGCTAAAATCCAGAAGATCAGGGATTGGCCGGAATGCGAGAATCTTATGCAAGTTCATGGGTTCTTAGGGACCTGTGGCATGCTTCGGATTTTTATTTGAAATTTCACTGCTATCACTAGACCACTAGTTGGACTGACATGAAAGGGTATCCCCTTCGAGTGGGGTGAGGCCCAGCACACTGCAATGATTCGTCTAAAGGACGAAATCATTCAGTCTCCGGCGCTCCAGCGCTTGGACTACAAGTCCGGCTGAGAGGTTGTGCTCGCTGTAGACACCTCAGTCATCGCAGTCAGCTTCATTCTGTCACAGGAAGGGGAGGATGGCAAGTGCTATCCGAACCACTTTGGCTCTATCAGCCTCATGAGTGTAGAAAGCCGGTATTCCCAGGCTAAGCTTGAGCTGTACAGACTGTTCCACTCTCTCCAAGCAGTCTGGGTATTCATCTTTGGAGTCACTAACCTTGTTGTAGAAATGGACGCCAAATACGTCAAAGGCATGATTAACAATCCTGATCTGCAGCCAAATGCGACCATCAATTGGTGGATCACCGGTATACTACTATTTCATTTCAAACTTCGTCACATTTCCACAGACCGACACACCGGTCCTGACGGACTGTTGCATTGGCCACCCTCAGATGATGATCCTCCCGATATGGATGATTTCGAGGATTGGTTGGACAATTCTTACTCGACAAGCAGACGAAACGCGACATACCTGAGCCATCCAAACTACCTATTGACAATCCAGGAGGTCCTACTGAGCACGTAAACCCACCGCGTCGTCAAGGACAAATCAAATCGTGATCTGGAAAGATCAGAAGAACGAAAATGAAGAAGTCGACTTACCAAATCGTATGGCCATGTCGAGGCCAAATCAGGCGCATCAAGCGCATCGGAGACATTGCATACAAAGTCCAGATGCTGGGGAACCTATCCCGGCAAGATACCAGTGCAGCACAACACTGCAGAGGTCGAGGATACAAGATCGCATGCACTCAGCATTACCCGAGCCGTGACTTACCATATATGGACACCGCTCGATGCAGCCGCACACAGACACTGACTCTTCTCATCATTCATTCGATATTAATTCTTTTCATTGGAATTAGAAAGGTATTCATTCTATTTAGTTTACCTATATTCCTTTGATCTTCCCCATACTCTTTGAGGGGGAGTGTTGTTAATCCATTTCGTATGGGTTAGAACAGTAGTAGCTTACATAAGCAGGCCTTATTTCGGCCTCGAAGTACTGTAGTTTTTCTTTAGTGACTACACTATAGTTTTCTACATCAATGTTCTTAACTGGGTCTACAGAATTCACCAAAGCTACTATTTCTTTGGCAGAGATTTGCGTCAAGTCCCTCTGGCCAAGTCTTGAGAACTGGCAGCTCAACTGTGTTATCCATGACAGAAGAGCAAAGACACTGAATCTGGCGATGTGAAAAGGCCCAAATCTCATGCCCAACAGACTTGGAGTCAGGGTATGAAACAAACAGTTGTGTGAAGGTGACATTGATACCAGAACCGAGTAATGTTAAACGAGTTCCACACAAACCAAGAATAAACTCTGCCCCACAGTCTACAGGCCATGGGGGGTTGTCATCACATTTTCAAACCTGGGCGATCCCAGGATTTTCAGCAGTTTACACACAGATGCATGGAATGATGGGTCGTGAAAACCAACTAGAATACTTCCCTAGTGTCTAGCAAGAGACTTCGGGACTCTCTGAGTCAGGGCGGTGAACATGGATCAAGACCAAAACAACTTGAGACCCCAAGCAGATGGACAGCAAGCGAGCTGGGCATGTCGCCATCAGGAGACAGTAGACCACGTCCATACTCTCAATCTACTTGTCCAAGGGTAAAGGAAGAACATTGAGGTATGGACGTGTCAAATCATGGTGGGCAGTTGAATCATGCCTTGCTGACAGGGGCTGCTCGCACAATCCTCAAGTCCATGCCCTAGCACATCAAGGAGAAAATAATAAGACTCATCTGGAGGAGCATTTCCTGACATTACCGCTTGATGCTCTTTCGTGAGTCTGTCCTCCAATCAGAGCTCTCAAAAGTCAATAAGAAAGGAAATTAAGGGTCCTATGTACAAAAAATGTTTTTCTCGTAGACTGCTTAGGAGACGTCAGTAGCAACTTTTAGTTCACAGATAGGCTAGCCATACAATTTGCCTCTCATGTACAAAAGAAACTTGCACAGTACTGCCCTCGATAACGTACATATGGATCGATCTGCAGCATGCCATTGACACGCCAGCAACCAAGACGGTCCCAAAATGTCTAGAATTCCTCGACAACCTGCACCCCTAACCAGTTCCGGAGCTCCTCATCCCATACCATGGGGGGAACCTTGATCTGACCAGCAGCCATCCCAGTCACATGGACCCTCCAGTCTCTAAACTTGCCATATGTGCCCTGTTGAAGTACACACACAACCAGAGGGGCTATTTTCCCAGCCTGTGTTTCTCTCAGATAGTTCTCGTTGTGTCATTGAAGATACGCGTGGATTTCCTGAGGCACAGAGTTCAGTGAAGGGCCTAGGGCACAAAGACGAGGGCACGCACGTGACCAACCTGACATACAACAAAGGCGACGAAAGGGACCTACCCAGCTCACCACATGGCTTCATGAAAAAGCAGTAACAGGGTATGTATGCTCTCATGAAAATCGGAGGCGACACAACAAACGACCCTGAAAGAATCCGAGGTCGAGTTCAGTGCATCCAATAGTTCCTTCGCAGTCACGATCTCGTTGGCAAGATGGACATAAACACTAGAATATGCAAGTCAGATGAACATCTTTTGGTGTGGATAGGTGTCTTTTGCTCACCCCCGTCGCTGTCATGATGAGACAAGGTGAGTGGGAGAGATCTACCAGGTGGCCATATGGATGAACCTTGAGATAATGTATGATCAGTTGCCCATCGTGGGGATCAAAACTGATGGCCTCAATAATGTCCCCGAGACGGTATCTCCACAGTCCATCTCTCGTCGTCAACACGACCTCATACTTTTTGCCAACTTCGATGTTCCACTTGAAATACAACATCAGATCACCCAATCACACGGGTCCATTAAATGCGAGTACCGTCTGTGTGACGTGCTTGGATTCCTTGGCAGCGTCTATAGGTAGAAACTCGATGATATCGTCTGATCCAACGACCTTGTACAAGCTGGGATCCCAATGGTCATATGCGAGTGCAAGAAAAGCCTCGCTGCAGTTGATACCCAGTGTGCGCAGTTCCACGTCCGGCCCGATGTAATGCCGGATCTGATCAACGATAAGCGATCAATGTCTCTGGAGACACTTTAGGAACTGACTTCTTGGACAACCGTCTGGAATGGCCCGCTCGAGATGGCAACGATGACCTGCAATCCAGGCCAAATTTTGGTTAACCATCCGGGCGACTGCACGTTCCGGTGAATCTTGCGGAGCTCCGCTGCACGTTCGGGACTCGGAGGCAAGAATTTCTGTTCAAAAACTTGTTGGATAAGCGTTTCTCGCAGGAGATGTGGCTTACCAGGAGCTGGTCTTTGAGATGGCCTACGTCAACTGAATCCGGAATCGAGCTGGTGTCGATGCATTCGACCAACATATCCCATTGCTTGTCGATGACGCGGCAAAAATCACGGAAAATGGTACTGAACATCATGTTAATAAGTTCGACTTGTGGTTCGTAGAGGGCGAATAGCGCACGCATGAAGAGGAAGGACTTGTAGTTGGAGATGCCAGTGAATGATATGCCAATTGGAGACAATTGACCCGGGACTAGATAGGTGGGTCAGTTTAACCCGGTTGCAAGTGCCCGGAAACAAAATGCCGCATACTCTTCCACGTTTGGTACCACAGATCATTGTCAATATGCTGGGAACAGCTCAGCGCCACAAGCGAGGGACTGCACCAAAGACGCACCATCTTGTTAAACATTCTGACGATGCCTGTTGACATCAGACACACCGGCATTTTCAATTTGACGTCCCCCTCGTCGTCGATTCCTTCAACCACTTGGCGATATCGGAGCAAGTAAACGAAGAATCTCTTCAGGTCAGGTGGGTTATCATCTTGTGTTTTTTGTTGCCGATGTTATGGCAATAGTAGACATCGAGTGTCACCGGACTACCCACTGCTGCTTTTGCCTCCCATTCGTCGTGGTTGAGATTAGCTTGCCCTTATTACCAAGAACACGTTCAGCCCTTGTTTGGTAAGCTAGGTTGTCTCCGGAAACATGTCTACAGTGACGGGAGAGTGTCCACGAGACAATTATGTTCGAAGACGAGGTGAGTGTACAGCTCTCAGCCCCATCTAGACCTCCAGACAAAAGTTTCTTTGTGGAGACTGGCAATTATGGCGAAAAAGAGGTAAGTACCCACTCAGACACCACTGAAACTTAATTTTATTGGTAATGGGATGGATCTGAGTTATCATTGGAGGAATCAACAAAATCTGACAAAATCTGCCACCACGTCTGATAACAATAATCTATCCCTTTATAAAGGTCTTCGAGTTTGCGAATCACGAAATTGTGCCAGCAGTTGTGGATGTGGTTATGTTGTTATTGTTTTCTCGGACCATGTACAAGGATGATATCTAATCCAAAGCGGCTGTAAGGATACACTTGCAGGGAAACTGTGCTTCGGAATCTGTTGTATTCGGCGGCACACTCTTCTGTCTTGGTATGCTGCAGGTTCGTCATGATGATACTGATCAGCTGGATATAAAAATATGATGGCAATATGCGAACTGCCTCTGTATTTGGTAGGTATTGCTTCGAGCTGGTCATGGTGAAGCACACAAATCCATTCCGAAGTATTAAGAACAGGCCTGGATTGAAGTAGGCCAAAAGAACTGCCAGGTACAAAATACACTGTGGTCGGTACTATCCCACAACTCCCCCATTATCTATCATGATTTCTATGGACAGCACTCCCATCCATGTCGACGTCTTGCAGCCTCCGACCCCGCTGTAGAGCACTATACAGCTCTAGGTTGGTAACCCAAGTTTCTGAGGCTTTCTAGATAGGTTTCCCATGCTAGACTGAACCCGACCGGTCCATTCTGCATGTAGTCCGAGTCCGGACTTCGTTTTCCCACGATAGACCGGTCGGTCTCACGTCAGTATCCCTTTTTGGTAATATGTTCTTTGATCGTTCTATATCTGTTGACTGTCAGGTATCTTTTCGTTAGAGTTCTAAACTTTATCTACCATAACTACACAGTCCTGGGCAATTCCCGGACTATAAAGAGTTTGTACTTCGCATTTTGAATGCATCTTTTCGCACCTGTTCGATATTGTGCTTTCCGGAACGCTCTGTCTACCATTTTCCACACGTCCAAGTCCACTACGGGGCTTGTCGACCACCTTCTTGCCTTCTCCACCGCTCAACTGCACACCCGACAGACCGGTCTTCGACCGGCCTACTTTCCCACGGTCCGGACTACCTTCGGACGGCCAGTTTTACCTTCTCCTCATCATCCCTTTTGCCCGAGTCTTCACTAACCTCATAGGATCCTCTTTGGGGACGAGCCTATCGCGCCCTTAGACCCCCACACACATAGACCTCACTACTCACCTAGTGAGGTTTGTTGTTTTACAACTGGAGCCCACTGCGAGGGGATCCAGGCTTTTGTAAAGGCTCCAGGCCAAAAATTTTCATCTACTCTATCTGTTACACTTGACTCGGGTAGAGGCAAACGTAGACTTGAAAGACAAAGGTTCAAGGGTTCCTGAAGGATGTCTTCAAGAGCAGAGGATGCTGGGGGCTTCCGCAGCAACTCCTAGCAACGATCGGTTGCTTAGGGAGTTCAAGGACGAAGGTTACAAGGGAGCGCACACTCAAGAGTAGTGCAAAGACTCAGAGAGATCCAAAGGCAAGGGAGAATCAAGTAGATTAAAGTTAAGGGGAAGTACAAGATGTATCGCCTACTTAAATAGGTGGAGACGCAGCGCACAGACCAAGCGGTGTCCTTAGTAGAAGAACTGAGGCAGATATAAAGAGAGCGGGGCTGTGCGATAGAAGAGAGGAGGCTGCGTAACAAGTCATGCATGAACAGGAAAGGACGTCCATATATGGTATAAGGGAACGGGACAAGGGAACCATGCACAGCACGTAGAAGGGAAGCTGCATTTAGGTGGAAGGTGTTCCGAAGGAACGGTAAGAAGTCAAGATAAGAGGAAGCAAGTCCGAGACGAGCGCTAAGTGAAAGAAAAGAAAGAATTGTAACACTATCCATTTGCACTGACTGCTTTTCGGTCCCTGACATCCCTTGTCACATCCCTAGCAGGGACACCACTTTTACTAGTCTGCCCTTACAGTTTTTCACTTCTGTCACCCAGCCGATCACTTTTCACTGTTGCTGATTGCTTATTTTGACTTTTACCTTCACCCGACAGCCCTGGCCACTGTTGCCGAGCTCACTTGAGCGCTCTATTTGACATCTGTTACAACCCGAGCAGGGACATCCACTTTGATTAGTCCGCTTTTACAGTTTTTCACTTCTGTCACCCAGCCAATCACTTTTCACTGTTGCTGATCACTTATTTTGACTTTTACCTTCATCTGACAGCCCTGGCCACTGTTGCCGAGCTCACTTGAGCGCTCCACTTGACATCTGTTACAACCCGAGCAGGGACATCTGCTTTGATTAGTCCGCTTTTAGAGAGTTTCCACTCTCATCATTCAGTGCATCACATTGTACTGTTTCCAATCACTTATTTTTGCTTTTACCTTCACCTGACAGCCCCGACAGCTATCTCTGAGCAAACCCGAGCGCTTGCACAGCCTTCCGTTTTTCTGGTCGCTTAGCAGATCTCGGCATCGGTCTAGACTGATGCCACCATTTTTTTTATAGCCAAATAACCTTGTCCACTGATGTAATGTTCCTGCTTCCGTGCAGAGGAACACCTGCCGCCCCCAGGTTCAATGGGACCCCATCTGACCTTGCCCGTTTCCTTGCTGACATCACAGACCTTTCTGACCAGGCTGGACTACCAAATTCTGGCCGGATTAAACTTGCTATTCGATATGTAGATCTTGATGATGCAGAGCTTTGGGAGACGATCCCTGAAGCCACAGCTAGCCCACCCGACTGGGCAGTGTTTGTATTAGCCCTCATTTCCCTCTATCCTGGGTGCGACCCAAATACCCGGACTATTGCAAGCACTGACTCTACGACCACCATATGACCACTAATGCCCTCGGAAACTACCACTGCAGAGTTACCACCACTGTCCCCGCTATTTCTGACATCTCATCTGCCGAGTCCGACCCTACCAATCAGACCGGTCATATCTAGTCCGGACTGGTCTATTCCGGCTTTAGCATGCAATCCCACACCACCACTGGTCGAAATACCTTCTCTACTGCTGTCACCATCACCGCCATTGGCACTGCCACCCCTGCCATCCGTACCGAGTGGGACACCATTTTCATCGCAGACCTCCGGACTATCCAAGTGTGTCACACCGGCCCCTTCACCGCTAGCCTTGTCCCCAACTCCACATCACACACAATTCACGTCTACACCCCCCGCATCACCAACTCTGCCACCAAAACGTCCTATATCTCTGCCCCAACAGTCTGATCTAAAATCCGGACTACTGCACCGACAGACCGGTTGCCCGAGACCCCCAATGAGGGTCTCACCACTGTTCTTTTCAGGTCCCTCACTCATTGGCCCGACATTATCTATTTCTTCTTATCCCACTACTCCACTGACTGCCTGTGCCTTTTGTGGTGAGCAAGGTCATTTCATTTGCAGATGTCCGCATTCCCGCGCCTATATCCGGTCCGGACTCATCATTCGGGGTCCAGACAAGCACTTGTATCTCCCTGATGGACATCATATACCACACGTCTCTGGATGCATCTACTGTACATTCAAGCTAGTCTAGAATGACTTGGCGTATTTCTTTCTTCCACTTTGACTAACCATTTTAGGACGCCCAACAGACCAGCCACTACCAAGACTGGGTCGGTAACTCCTCTGGTTGCCTGGAGACCGACTGCTTTATCACCTTTCCCTCCTTCCATACTTGCTGATCCTTTGTTTCAGTCATACCTTACAAAAGCCTGGTCTGACTACCAAGCAGACAAACGTAGCCAATACAAGTCCGACGCTGCCGCTGCCGACACAGCCACCACCGAGACCGGCCATCACAGCTCGGCCCAAGTACCACTTTCCTCCCCACTTTTACCCACATTATCTGTATGCTCTACTGACCATTATCTTCATACCCATCAAGCAAAACATGCCGAGACCGGTCCGGCCTTGTCAGCCCGGACTGAGCAACCTCACCCAGCTGCTTTATTGTTTTCTAGGTCACCAGGTCGACCACCATGTGGCCCTGCTGGCCAACCATTGGTACCTTCTTATCCTTCTGTTTCTGTTTTATTTTTTTTATCTTTACCATCGCCATCCGTCCCTATTGCACCTGGCCACCCGACCACACCTTCCCCAGGCTGGTCTATGCATTTACCTGGACTATCTTCTTATTGTACACCACCCAAAGCACCGGCTTGCTGTTCTTTATCATCCCCCCATTGTGTATTGACCATTTTGTCAGCCCTTCAGTCCGCCTTTCGCATCTTGTCATTTCACTCACCTTGCCTATTTCCAAACCGGCCCCCTCATAGTCTGCTTAGTCCACATGACCAGGAGACCATGATCTAAGTCCCTTGGGGGGGGGAGCCTCAATTTTTTGTCTTCATTCATGCTACCACCCTATTATTGCTTTTTCATGATTTCTGGACTCGAAGTTGTTGTTTCAGACACAATTCCTGGTCGTCGCATCATACCCCTTACTAGGCCACCTGGAACCGCTCTCAGACCGGTCTTAGCCCGGTCTCTTTGTTTTATCCCAGGTTTCGTGCCAGTGACCTCTCCTTCGCTTTCCCAATATCACTAAATGAAACCGAAGCTAAATGCACTTAAAACAGACTCATACAATACAACTGATTCTTCCCGACCCGGACTATAGTCCACCACCATTCCTACCACCAGAAACTGCCCATTTCCTTTCCTTTCCATTCTATTTTCCAGTTTCATCCATAAAAGATCATATCAGTCGAAAGAAGTCAGAAGCCAAATGAGGAAGACAAGTTGAGTCGGACTCTCGCACTCTGGACTATCCAGACCGACCAGAAGTTGAAAGACAACCGAAGAAAACAAGTTGGGTAGGAACCCTGCACCAGTTATTGCCCATTCCTCTCCTCCCCTTCATCACTTTATACTTTGCTTTCGTTTCTGCTTTCGTTTTGATTAACCGGCCTTAGTACCCAGTTTAGACCGGTCCTGACTGGACATACTGACCCAGCTGCTTACACTGGCCTCTGGCATTTCAGTTTCATTTCATTTCCATTATTGTTCATTTTACCGACCATTTCTGCTTGTTTTCGCCCTTCTTAGCTTATTTAGACGTACCACCCCTATACCCTGGACACAGACCGACGCTAGACCGACCTGGGCTAACCAGAGACCAACCCGGGAACACTACCAGCCGACCTCCACTTTCATAGAACAATTCCGGACGTACTGAGACCACTTCCCACCACTTGCTGCTACTCATATAACACATTGCCACCGCCATAATCCATCCTGGAGACCTATCACCATCATACCATCATTTTCCACTCTCAGGACACATTACCATGGCCTTCGTTCATCCCATCCTGTCACATCAGTGCAAGTCCCATATGGAGCACAAGTACCATTTTTGTCTGCCGCCCCTCAGCATGATATCCACTGAGCCATACCTCTGCCACTCGAGCCCGGACTGTTCCCCATCATCATCCTCACCATTATCACTCAGCCTTCGCCATTGGCTGAC
>JBBPQL010000803.1:0-16997 GCA_038092515.1 Boletus subparvulus | reverse complement strand
GCTGTGAACATGTAACTTTGCTGGTGTACTTATGAATACGAGATAAGATTGGTCTTGCCACTACTAGTTAACTTGGACTTGGGGTCCCTCCCGGAACACGCTGGGAACATGCACTACTAGTAGATCTCGCCCATGCCCAGCTCGATCGAGAGGACGCTGGATCTGCTTCATCAACGCACGAGCCATCTCGTGCCCATGAGATAAGTAAGCCCCACCATCTCCATCGACTAGTCCGTTCTGCTTACTACTTTAACCCTTGGTTCTTTGAAACAATGTAGTTCGAATTGGAATGCTATGGGGAGATGTGAACGAGGGGTAACCATCGCTTGTGACAGAACCGGACTTAACTTAATCAAAGTCTCAGCACATGAAGGTGCGGAACAGAAGTCGCGACCGCTTTCTATCGTGGTTCGTCTTTTTTGCCACTTGTGTATGTAGTAACAATGTGATGGCTCTTCACATGAAGACGACAGCGCCTTTGCCAAATATCGTCTTCGCGACAGCGGAAGAGTTGGTTTTGGTGGAAAAGTGGGTGACGATCATCAGTTATAGCTTAATCGAACTTAACTTGATTCGCGACAGTGAATGGCGAACACCCTGAGGGAGTCCGAGCGACCCTGGAGTCTGAGGAATTATGCTCGGATGCGCACGTCAGCTATCAATTCAAAAGGACGAGCACGAACGGGTCCTAGGTCAGTAAGCTAGGGCATCGAGCCATGATGCACCAGGATACAAGAGCGCAAAATATGACGCCGCGGATGCGAATAGGAGAGGTGAACAGTCCACGATGCGGCACGGCCTGGGACCCAACAAGGACGAGGAGCCGGCAATGACAGGCATCCATCACCACCATCAACGCCCAAAGGAAGGGCGAGGGGCCGGCAATGACCAGCACCCATCGTCGCATGTGAAAGCCCATCGACACCTCCAGGAAGGACAAGGAGCTGACAATGACCAGCATCCGTGCACTCTCCTCCCCCCTCTTCCTGCTCTTGGGGGGTTACCACTTTCGGACCGGCTAAATTTCTCGGGCTAAGTACTCTGGATGGTTGAGTATACAGGTTGTCTCCCCGTAGATACAGTCTCTCCTCATGTTTTCTCTCTCGTTCTTGGCTTTCAATGCATTCAAGTTAACTGTGTCTCGCTGGACATGGGCATTCTCGCAGATCCCCCATCGATGTTCTCGACCTTCCAAACGTTCCGAACATCCGGCCTCGCGTGCCAGAAGTTGTCACTTGCAGCCTGCCCTTTTCCCACAACCATCACGCCACAAGACGCTTCCGAGTTCCGAGCCATGTCAGCTCAAACATGGACCTAGAAACGAGGCCTCAGCGACGAACCACCAACTGGCAACGAATTATACGACAAGGCATGAATATTGATGAGCCTTCCTCGCTACTCTCCCAAAACGCGAGCTTGCAAACGGTCTCACAGAGATAATCAGGGTCCGTATCTTCCGCCCGATTGCCGCTCCCTCTCATAGCCCCCACAGACTGCCGCCATCTGGGACCAAGACGCATTTGCCCGGGCCCTCCTCGAATCTTCCTCTGCGACTCTCTTTGATTCCCTCGCCGACATCTACGCCCGATCCCTGGACGATCCCACTTGGCACTCCCCCTCATCATCTCGTCTGTCCACACCGGTAGGCATGGTCCTCGAAACCTAGATCGCTAGAGGTCGTTGTAGGGAAACTGGAATCGGTCAGGTCGGCGTTGGAAGACTTCATCGTTGCATCGAGTCATACAGCCTCCCAACCTCCCTCACACATCCCTTCATCCTCCGTTCCCAAGCCCAGGCTCTGCTCCCAAAAAGAGTACAACTTCCAAACTCAAGAAATTCGTCCTCTTGTCTCGCATCGGAAAGACGCAACAACAGGGATACCTGACGAGGAAATAAAAAGGTGCTCGCAGACGGCGTTACCATTATCAGCGGTATCCCAGGCGGGTACGTCGAGCCGTCCGTCCCTACCTGCTATCACTCATGCACCGACTAGCGACGGTAACACGGGTGTCCCGCACATCACCCCTACCACACCAGGTTTCAAGTCCCTTTCCAATAGAATCCTCGTCCTAGCAGCCCTCTCAAACGGCACCGTCAAGTTGAAGAATCTCTTGCATTCGGATGATACCCAGGTCATGATGGCGGCCTTGCAAATATTTAATGTTCGTTGTACTCCTTACATGCTGACTTCCCCATAGGCAGCCACCTTCGAGTGGACTGACGATGGGGAAACTCTCATCATCGGAAAGCTTTCGCTTCCTCCACCTGGGACAGAACTCTACTTCGGCAATGCTGGCACTGCCGATCGCTTCCTCACTACCATCTGCACCCTCCATCGGATCGCACTGTCATCACGGGCAACACGCGCGTGAAACAGCGTCCCATCGCGCCACTCGTCGAAGCCCTCTCAATGACCACTGCAGACATCAACTACCTCAGCACATCTGGTCGTCTTCCCCTTTCCATTGCCCCCACCTGCCTCCCAGGTGGCACCCTCACCTTCGATGCATCCTTCTCCTCATGGTATGTCTCCTCGATCCTCCTCTGCGCACCCTACACCTATCAAGATATGACTCTCGTCCTCACCGGAAAAGCCATCTCCCAGCTCTGCATCGACATGACCATTCCCTTATGCGCGACTTTGGTATCCACGTCACCCGCGTACGCGACCCAGAGACTGGTGCCCCGCCCAACGTGTACAAGATCCCATGCGGGGTGTACACCGTCCCCGAATCGGGCGCCTTAACGATCGAGTCGGGCGCGTCGAGTGCGACCTACCCGCTTGCTATTGCTGCCAGCTCAAGGCTATGGCGAGGTGGACATGGAACCCATGTCCGACGCATTCTTGGTGCCATCCCAATGCCCCCGAGGATTCCATCAGCGCTCGGGTGATCAGTGGGAAAAGCCATGTGGCATCGAATCCCCGATCCGACTACTTGTCGGGTGCTGGTACTTCCACGTAACAATGAAAAAGTCAGGAGGTAGCATGTTCCAGGATATCCGCAAGTCGCCACTCTTATTTGTTAGGAACACGGCTGGGATAACCTCCTTAGCCGTCGGTTGGACATCGTTTATATATCGTATGCGTTACCTTGCTCATGGTGTACAGACGCTGACACTGCGCAGGCCAGTCAACAATTTCAGCTTCGCGGATGGGGATCCTCTGGCCCTTTGCGTCCGGAGTCCTATGACAAGGCATTCTAGAGTATCTTCCAGACCTGGCGGATCGGCCGCCACCCGCTAGGACAGAGGTCCTATGTGATCTTCGCGACGCGGATGGTGATCTGCCGGCGTTATCGCCCAGGGTCTGCTGGCGAACTGATCGACAGCTTCTAGGACGTCTTGCCACGCGTTGTGGACTGTGATCCTGCGCGCATTTTCGGGCCACCTCCAACAGCAAATACTATACTACCACTGGAAGTGGGTGGCATTGCACCAAAGTTCGTCATTCGCATCCCACCGCTCTACCGAGGTCGGTGTCACTAACTCATCGCCACCTGTTGATGAAGGGAACAGGACAGACGGGATATCCCAGAGATTAATTGCAAAGCACAAACATAAATTCAGGACCTGGGGACTGACGACTCCGACTCCTTGCTTTGTTAAGCATGTCATATTTGTTCCCGGTCGTGATGCCTGACTGGGCACGTGGCTGCATTCCCGTGTATGCTGCAAGCGAAGACAAGGCATCGGCTCGCTCCGAGGGGTGGGGATCGGCTTTGTCAATATGTGTTGTTCATTGGATCGAGTCGTGGGTGTTCGCCATTGTGTGACACCTCATTTGGGGGTCGGGTTTAATCCGTCCCATCTACTGTGGTCATGCGTTGCCTTTGTTCGACACAATATATAATGGCGAAAGGCTAGCCTTGACTCCGAAAGATGGCGTGCTTCCGCTACCTGTGGGACCTTTTGTTCGGTGAGCTTTCTGCGTGGCACCCATACTAATTAATGCTGAGTTCCCCTTGCAGATTCGGAGCCCTTTGGTCAAAATCATATTTTACGCTCCCAACATCGTGAAGAAAATCAGTCTACCTTGCTAGATTTATGAACTTTACCACTCGCTGTCCCAGGGTTCGAAAAGCCCATGACTGCCTCGATGGTCACTTTGCCGACCGAATTGCTCATTCTGATTTTCAAAGCGATCCTTACCCCTGGGAACACAGTTCATACATTCCCTCTTCTCAATTGCAGTCATGTTTGCCGCCGATGGCATTGCATCACCCTTGCCTCGCATTCACTATGGGCACTCGCTATAGATGTCAGACATCCAAATACATTATTTGCCGAGGAGCTCTTGCGCTCTAAACCGGTGGTGTTAGATTTTTGCATAGATCTCTCCTGGCTTTCCCAGGAGCACCGCACCCGAGTGATCTCGAATCTCGGGGTTGCAACCCGACACCACCATCAAATTCAGACACTTTCTGTTTGCGGAGCTTGCGATGACGTAATGTCGCTAATCAATTCTGGATGCTGGCTCAGCGCAAATGTGCTAGAAGCCTTCAGCTTGCGAAATACCCTTGCTCCGCTTTACATCGACAGTACACCAATCCTTTCACGTGTCTTCATGGGTATTCATGCGCCATGCTTGGAGACACTTTACCTATGGGGTTGCACATTTGACTGGGTGGATTTCAGGTTCGCAAGTCTCAAACATCTCTCCGTTCACCACATGCCCCCATGGGCGAAGCCATCTCGAGACCAGCTCATCTCCAGTTTATGTGCAGTTCCCCATTTGGAAACGGTGGCCTTGCATGATGTCCTCTCAACATCTGAGGAACATACCGGCTCACTCATGGCCACTCTTACAGATTTGCAATCAATCGATCTCCTAGGGTCCATTAGCGAATGTGCAAAACTACTCCTGAGTCTCAATTTGCCATCCCTTCAGAATATTACATGTGTATTGCACTGCCCAGATGAAGCTCCTTCAAGTTACACTTCACTGCTCTTTCACGCGATTTCAACCATGTGCGGTCACATGCGACCTACGACGATCGTGCTTTGTTGGGTCAGATATGAGCTACAGATTAGGGCGGCTGATGAACTGTCCCGACAAGAGTTCCTCGTAATCCACTTGCTTTGGCCTTTGCCCCCCTCGGAGCAGGACATACTCTCCACATTGATCGACCTCTCTCGAGCGCTACCACTTGCTCAAATCCAAAATCTGCACATTGACGCATACACCCAACGCATTCCTCGTTCTTTATTTTGGGTGGAGTTGTTAAAATGTTTCTCTACAGTCACAAGGCTCTACCTGCGCAATCGCGATGGTACACCAGAGGATATAATGAATGAACTAATCACCAACAGCTTCGATGCTGGTATTATGATGGAAACTGGGCAGACATTCCAAGTATTACTTCCAGGGCTTAAAGCACTATACTTCGATCGGCTTTCACCCGTTCTGGTCGATCAAGCACGGCATCTTGCTGAACTTCGTGAGGTGATGTCTCAGCCTATGGAGGTCTGGCCCAGTAGAGATAGGAGGTACATCACAATGTGACCAGGAGCAAGGAAGAGGAGAAGGGCAGGCTCGATTGGATCAGCAAGAGGAAAATGACGATGGAGAGGGAGAGGGAGAATTCATGGACGACGTAGGTGATGACGTGCGGATGAAGTTTGTAGAAGGGTTCATAGACCATATGAGTGAGTTTTAAATTGTGTCGTATCGACAATCATCAAGAACTTGGAGTGGTGAAATTAAATGGTCCTACTGGAGGACGCTCTACAGTCGGAATAGGATGTGATACACTAATACAACGCGCCTCCGGGTAACTCCGCATCTAGGTGAGATGGATGTTGTTGACAGTCGAGTACACCCTCAGTCCGGCGCCGCCGCTGTGCCGCCCTTGCCTTCACCCCACCCTCCCAGAACACTGTCGCGCTCGCGTGACAATGTCGTCATCGCCGCCCCGACCTCACCCGCACACTGTCGCGTTCACAATAGTGACGTGGTGACGGCTAGTGTTCGACCAGTTTCGAGTCACGGTGCGCGTCACTCGTTGCGCCGTCCGTATCACCTCGCTTCCCGTCGTGTCCAATGCCGTTGCTAACCTTTTAGAGGTTCCAATCACCTTCGGCGACTCTCTATCCCCCCTGCCAGTGCTCACCTCCTGGCTCATTTCCTACTAGACTCGGTGCATCCGTTTCGACGTCGACCGCATTCCCCTCGCATAGTACATAGTATATCCCATCAATTTCGCTGCCGTCGACAGTGTTTTCCCGGTCCGAATTGGTCTCAACGGCGTGACCATTCAGGACGCCTCTGACGCAGAGTCGGGGAGAACTACTACTAATTTTTGTATCAGCAGGTATTGTACCATTGCAAGTCACCATTCGAATGGCCGCTATCACCCGCACGTCCCGCCAATATCAAACGAGAAAGTGCCGATGTCACCTCGGTTTACGCCCGAGCCGATAGAAGCTGGCACAAGCATCAATCCACTTGGATCGCTCGCGATCAGACGTGGAGCGCGGCCGGGTCCTCTGGCGACACACAGCACGTCGTCGTCTTCTCTGGACCACTTTCCATCCATCAGCTCCAGTCTGTCCTCGACGTCGAGTTCTAAATTTGCCACCACGTCGGATTGCCTCTGCTGTTTGGAGGAGATGATTGATGATAACTTGCAAGATATCCATGTGGGCACGCTTGCGACTCTTGAAATTTGATGTCGAATACAACCCTTTGCTTCCTGCATTGATATTCAGATCATGCGTCCTTCGTGGAGGAGAAACACCCACCATGCTGCTCCTTATAAAAAGCCTTGACGCGTTCGCAGGCAATGTCGTACTGTCCGAACGAGCTCTTGTCCTTTGTTGCGATGAACTCGGATTATTCGTCCCAAAGTTTGCTTTTGAGGACGTTGGCTGGTAAAGCCGATAAGGTGATGGAGGCGAGTAACGATACATAATGAGTGCCATCTCGACCCACCATGATCAATAGAATCGGAGACCTCGTCAAGGACATTCCCTGGACGGTTCAAAGCTGGCACAGTTAACTGAGTATGTCGAAGATGCAAGGGACCACTGGTGGAAGGGAAGAGGTTAGATAGCAAACGGAGAACTCACCAAATGTGTTGTATACCTGGGACAGGATGAAACGAAAGCCCCTGGAGCATATGGCGCAAGTACCCGAAAGTACGACATCATGCATCAGGTTCCGGAGCTTCACATTGCGACGGAACTGCCTGGTCAGTTAGAGCGACCCTTTTTGGACGTTTTTGGAAGCACTGACAACGTGTTATTGCTGCCTACGTGGATTCTGTGACAAGAAGCAAGGGTTTCGGGTGAAAGCTAGTTGGTCGCTCATGAAATGTCAACAGTTTGGTGACTTAACATCGAATAGAGCAGCTCACCGGCGACAAAACGACCCGTGAAGTCACGATCGAGGAGTCGGAAGGTCGGAGGAGATAAGTACTGGAACACGCGTAAACATCCTCCGGCGTTCTGGTCATCGTAACCGACTCTTCGGAGTTGGTGCAGTGCTGCTTCCGTTTGCCTCGTGGTCTCGCGTGTGTCAAATCGCGCAAGACCGAATCGCCAAAGGTTCAGGTGGGAGAGCAAAGGCGAGGGGGGCCGCTAGGCAGCTTCGACTCCCAAAACCCGCGTGGATGGTGGATGGTGGGGTGGGCAGAACGCAGGGATGTTTGAGAGGCCAGGCTGCAGTCGGCATGGCAGGGCCAATCGATCGACAACTCGAGGGCCCGGGGTATACGTCTGGAATCCAAGTCCACAGAAGCAGGAGATGGGACGGTCGAGATACTCCGGGCTATTCCAGGTCGTCACACGGACGGCGGAAGTTGGAACCTGAGGGTGCGGCATGGGGTATTGCAGCAGCAAATTCTGGTGGCGAAAAATCCCAAATGAACCGAGAGATGGATACTGAGCGTAAGTTTCTCCATCCATGCTTGATAGATGGCCAAAATCGTAGTTGGAGTTGGTCTCTTCCCCATTGATGTCATTCGACTCCAGTTCTCAGAGTCAGAATGGAGCATATTATGGTCCTCATATTCGTCGTCGTAGAAATCTCCACGTTGGATTAATGGAGAGGTGTTGGCCACGGTGTTTCTGGGAAGACGCTTAGTTGAACAGATCTGGGTACATCTGGGAGGGATCCTGGCCCGGGGGACGCGTAGGAAGCCAATAGGGAGCATACGGCCCGGGGCTGCCCGTTCAGCGGAAATAGAACATGTGACTCGAAGCCTTGTGCGTTTTTGGATGATGGACTGATGGACTGATCAAAGGAGTTGGGCCAGCTCATCGTATTTTTTTTTTGCGGCCGGAGGACCGTCACTGAGTACTGAGTACTAACATACAACACAGAGTCGGTAGATTATATTAACAAATATTCTGCATTAGAAACATTGCGTCACGAGTGGTACCTCAAGCGCTCAAGGCCGGGTCATTTTGATCCAGGGGTTTTGCAAGGATTTCAGTGAGTGCGTTGGCGAAATTGACCAGATGGTTGTGTCGTCGCACGAGGTAGTGGTATTCCTAGACATATACCTTCCTTTAGCTTGCTTGCAATGAGATCAGGAGGTACACGTACCTCAGGTATACTTGTGAAAGATGCGTGGGCTAGCACGAAATTGTCCCTGGCGGCACGAAGGCTAGCTCCTTTGGATTCTAGCTTAGAAATGGGGTCCTGTTTATATACCCTGACATTGAGCATAGCTATAGGAAGTAAGAAACTGCGGTAACTCACAACCACTTCGGCGGCGCCGACATTGACCGCCGGAGTAGATCTCTGCACGAACGTAATTATAAGAGATAGAGCACACACATATTCCAGGTAAATGTACCTTGTCACTGCGATCCGGCATGGTTCTCCCGTTCCTTAGTTTGTCATGGGGCGGGCCTGATGTCAAAGCCTCCCTAGACTGGACAAAACCCGGATGGGTTACGGTACAGGGTCGTGGACGGAGATTGTATAGCCCATGAGCTCTTTCTTTTCGCGAAGTAGACTTCATGATGGGATGAGGAATTCGTCTGAGTGTGATCGCGCTGAGTCAATACTACTTATATATAGAATCGAGCCTTTGTGTCGACGTTGCGCCGCCGCCGCAGTCACAGACCTGAGGATCAATTAGTAGTATCAACGCGAAGAGATTGATCGCTGGGTTGCAAGTGACCGTCTGAATCATGCATCACATAAAGCAATGGCTTTGACGGGGTGTCCCGTCCGTGGCGTGCCACGCCCTGGCCATGCATCCTGGGCTCAGCTGCCCGCAAGACAATGCAATATATCCCGGTGGATCCATATCCTTAGTCTCTACCGGCGCGAACTCTAGAGGAAAGTTCCCATGGATAGTCATCCACTACGCCACAGGTTGGACTAACCACTTTCTTTCCCTTATTATGAATTGCACGTGTTATGTATAGAGTACCTCTTTCATTCACCGCAAAGAAAGAAAGAAAGAAAGAAAGAAAGAAAGAAAGAATGGATGGATGAGTGAATTGGGATATATTATATCCATCGTGCGATGCTGACGACAACCCGCGTACGCCCCTCTTCCTCTCCTCCAATCTCAAGATGCCTTCCCCTCCGGATCCCCCCACGAAAGTGAGGCAGCTTCGAGTTCGAAAACTTGTCCCAAATGTTACCGAACGCATCCTGAACCAATCGTTCATTGAAGAGGTTATGGCATGGCCCCCGTCCTATGGCACTTGTGAGTGTCAATCGCGCTGATAGGCTTGACAATCACTGACGTAATACCACTTCTTATGCAGCTTGGTTGGCGGGGGAGGTGGTGGATGCCAGTGGAAGTCACGGCGACAGTGCTACGGGTACCCCCACAACACAGACCAGGCGGACGGGAGTCGACGGGAATGAAGGGTAAGCCCTTCGAGACTTGGCTTCACTGGCGGGATTTTATAACTCAATCCTTGGCAGTAGTAACACCAGCACCCGTTCGTACTTCTTCATGATTGGCCTCCGGTTTCTCAGATATCTTATATCCGAGTTCCTGAGGCATTTCACTGTGGGAATCATTGTTCTGACATTCCAGTGGGACTGGGGTAGCTTGTATCGGTGGACAAACAACGATCCTGCAGTGACTATATCGGACCCACGGCTCGAGGCAGTGACACCATCCCACAACGTCACAGAGATGTTTGACTTTGCTTCAATTGATGCTGGTGGATTCCACCTACCTGCTCTCACTTCTCACGGCACTTCATCCGACCGCTCTCCTGACCTCGCTCTCACGTCGAGTCTTGACGAAGGACAGTGTTGGCTCCTCCCGCATGTCGTTGGTCATGGTGGCGTCAGCCTTTCAAGTCCAATTGTCGTCACTCAAATCACTATCGACCATGCTCCAATGACGCCATCCAGCACCTCACAACGAAGCAATGCACCTCGTAGCATGATCGTTTGGGGTCTAATTGAAGGTCAAACGAACTTTGGACGATACCACTCACACCCGCGGATTCACGGGCTCTCCCACACCACCCCAGCGCCAGAGGTGGTACGAGGATCGAAGGAAAACAACCCTAGCAGTTTCTTCATCGAATTGGGTCATTTGCAGTACCACCAAGGAGATGGAGTGTCGCACTCGCAAACATTTTCTGTTCATGAAGACGTGATCGAAGCTAGTTTGGATTATGGTATAATAGTGTTGGAGATCAGAGGGAATTGGGGGGGGGACCACACTTGCCTATATCGTTTTCGCGTTCATGGTCAGACAGTGGAAATTTGACGTTTCAGGTGAAATAGCATGGCCCTCCGGCGAGCACTCCTGGCCCCGAGGTAGGTGTCCACAGCATTCTATCCAGTCGTGTGCCGTACGATACAACCAGGCAAATATATAGTACTTATCAGTCCCATGATGGAAAATCGCAAAGAGTCGCTCGCAAGCTGAATGAAACCGGCTACTTCAATGTCGTGGTCCGCAGATTGCTGCAATTCCTCCCTAATAGTTGGCCGAGAAAGTACGCGCCTGAATGGCACGACAGTTGAACAACCTGAAGATGTGATGCAACGATGAGCGCGCAGTAGTCAAATCTTATGCTGGGGAGCGGTAGTACTCTCGCAGGCTACCAAATGAGCGCCCATCAAAAAGTTGGTGTCCTCGGACGTCAGCGTACACATAAACAGTAAAAAAGGCAACGGCACGTACACGAGAAGAGATATATCTCCGTCATCATCCGAGCGCGATACGATATTGTGTTTGAAGAAGATGCGACGACACGTAACGTATCCCATTGCGCAACGACATCGCGAGCTCTTCGGACTGCACGAAAATGTGAACGACGCGGGCTTCATTAGTCTTCGCTGCGGCGACTGACCTTTCTAGATCTACTCTTCCGACGCTGCCCGAACACAAACATGAGATCGCTCTCGCAAGGAACAGTACACTCATGATGACTCAGTTCGTCCACAAGCTGATTTTTCGACCACCGGCGACTGAAAGGAACACGATGAATCGATGCGACACCCGACAATGCTACCACGGTGAAATACGGAAACGAGCGAACCAATTCCGTCAGCGAAAGAAAGCAAGGACCTGCCAGCCACAAACGCACCGCCGGCAAGGGGCGCGATGAACGCCTACGAAGTCGAACGCACCGCCAAGTCTGCGTGAACTGATCAGGCCCATTGCAACATCCACACCGCTGTCAACGTCCTGTGAAACGCCCAAAACAACCTGCACATCCATTTCGTTTCGTTTCCGACCGAGCTCGACATGAATGAGATGCGTAGTAGTGTTATTGTAGACGTGGAGTATTATCAGAAGCGCCAACCCTCTGCCCCGCAGGTTAGGTTCCTCAGGCTGGCAAACAGTCCAGGAATAATGATTAGGATAAGATTGTAGATAAGAAAATTCATCGATGGAACGCTCGATGTGTTGCTGACTAAGCTACTCGCACTTGTGGCCCGCTCTCTGGTATCTACCAGTAGAACCTATCCTGTGTTCAGCAAATACGGAAGCTTCTCTCTGAAGACAACACGCTGCCGATGAAGAGCAGTCCGAACGACTTGGTCGTTTTTCTTCAAGATCATGTTCAGCTTGACGTCCGCACTGCTTACAGAATCCTGTAGGCTTGACTCCTTCACGAAATGCTGGATGAAGGCATGCCTGGTACGTAAAGCGTAAAACCATCGTTCAACCATTCAAACCAAGACTAGTAGTCTAGTACTAGTGACCAGGAAACAGCCAAAAAAGAGCATGAACCTCAATAGGCATGCGCGCCCGCTCCTTCACATGTCCCAAGTAACCCCCTTACATGTCGCGGCATGGTCCTCCGCTCCTTGGCCTGCACCGCTCCTTGGCTTGCACCGAGTAACCCCATTCCTTGTTGACGGGCATGCTCATCCCTTCCTCAGAGTAATCCCCCTTCTTCGTCGTCCACCGCATCAAACGTGCCGACCATGCACCTCTCTTTTGCCTGCGTCGAGTACCCCGTTTCCTCATCAACGGGCATGTGCACCCGTTCCTTTACTTGTCCAGACTGCGGCTGTCCTGAGCAACCCCCTCCGTGCACCCCTTCCTTCGTCTGTCCCGAGTAACCCTCCTTCCTTAGCCCACCGCATCGTGTCAATAGGCATGCACCCCCTCCTTCGCCTGTCCAGAGTAACCCCCATTCCTCGTCACCCACCACAGATGGTGACACTGCGCAATCAGTCAGCAATTCCAGCTTCGCGGATGGAGACCTCTGGCCTTTTGCGTCCGGAATCCTATGACAAGGGCATTAGGGAGTACCTTCCAGCCCTGGCGGATCGGCCGCCACCCACTAGGACAGGAGTCCTCTCTGTGATTTCGCGACGTGGATGGTGATCCTCTGGCGTTTATCGCCCAGGGTCTACTGGCGGACTGATCGACAGGCACTAGAATTCCTTGCCACGCGTTGTGGACTGTGATCCTGCGGGCGGCTTCAGGCCGCCTTTCAAGCTCATGTCTAATACAGGTGTGTGTGACATGGCGTTCATACGTTCTAAATGATAATATGCGACTGTATAATCAGTTGACCATTTCGTTGAGCTGACGGAGTCTCACGACTAGTATTTGGGTGATCAACCAAGACATTGACAATGGGGAAAATGCGGGCGGATGACGAAATTGCGTAAGCTCTCCTTTGCTTTTTTGATCGAGTCCACGATTTATCTCGTATTTAGCATGGCTGATTTGTCTCCCATCTCGTTTGATAACTGTGATGATAATCTGAGTGAGGAGTGAGCAATCGTGAGTGTCGTTCAATCGTTGCACGCATAATTGGATTCGGATTCCCAAATGGGGATGCCAATCGAGTCGGGCCTAGCCTGCCAACCGGCACTGGATTGTGTCAAAAGGAACTTTCATCATAGCGCAGCTCGAGCACAAAGCAAACGATCGTACTTTTGACTCACAAATGTTCTTTGTAGATGGCAGGTAATCATAACGAAGCCGCCCAACAGCTTTCTGGTTATTCCCTACCTCTACCGCTATGGCAAGCTCCCCACCACCGGAAGTGGGTGGCACTGCACCAAAGTTGTTCATTCACATCCCAGCGCGCCCTGCACGGAGAATATCGAGCCGCCTCTTGGAAAAGGGAAACCAGGTTGAAGGAAAATTGCTATCTTCGTCGCTCTGGGATGATGTCGGCAACGATCGTGACATCGATGGGATTGCATCGACCTCAGGACAGCAAGTCACACTCGTTCGTAAGCGGAAGGCAGATGGTGAACCCGCAGGAAAGGATCGTCCACACTCTCCTAAACGTTCGAGAACCCAACCCATGCTACGAAATGCTCTTTTGATGCGAAATAGGCGAGCCCATGCTCGCGGAGTATCCACAGCACAAAGAGCCCCGCCTCCCCTGCCCGACCGTACTGAGGGGACCCAGGCTCCGGATGTTGGGGCCACCCATGCAGCCACATCATGGGACACTACTCCAACACGCCCAGAGGGAAGCTCAAGACTTGATAACCATGATGAGATGGTGGCGGTGGGGTCCTGAATTTCTATTTGTGCTTTGCAACTAATCTCTCGAATATCCCGTTTGTCCAGTTCCCTTCATCAATGGGTGGCGATGAATTAGTGGCATCGACCTCGGTAGAGCATCATCCTTCCTTGGCAAGCGGTAGGTTAACTATGTGATTGTTTCATTAATGACATGTACATGTTAACAATTGATCCAGATGCTTTGTGTCTTCCCAATGAGGAAAGCAATCTCGATATGAACGTCAACGCATCTAGTGGATCAATGCAAATTATAAACATAGGCTACCACTGCGCGGCAAGTGGCAGTACTTTGGGGATTAGGAATTCAAGTGACCTTAGGTTATAGGGAAGTGATGATGGGGATGATGGGGATGTTGATTCAAATCAGGACGACGATCCATCTGATAGTGATGGAGATGGAGATGATTGGCAAGAATTGCTTCTCCCACCCGACAACACTTCGGATCCAGGTGATCAGTATGTTCCAGATGGGCCAACCTCAGCAGAGAATGGAGGCGTGGAGAACCGTAGGGTGAGTGTGAGCACATACTGAATCTCACAAAGTTGAACAATGCATTATAGAGTTCCGAGCCGGACAGTGACGGCGTCCGACAATATATCGATGTCGATATCGATCGTTACCCTGGCGAGTTCCGTGGTCTCCCTTCATCGGGGAGTCTTTCTGGCAAAATTTCTGGCCTTGCGAGTGAAGATTCGGAACCTGGTGATCCTGATACATCAGGCGTGCCAACCGAGAACGAAGAGATAAGGGACCTTGAGGTGAGCACGAGCACGAGCTGAATGTAACATGACTGATGGGTTTCCAGCGTGTCGAGCGTGATGCAGAGATGGGCTCCGATGGTTACCCTGACGAGTTCCATGGCCTTGCGAGTGAAGATTCGTAATCTGGCGATCCCGATACATCAGGCGTGTCAACCGAGAACGAAGAGATGAAGGACCTTGAGGTGAGCACGAGCACGAGCTGAATGTAACATGACTGACAGGTTTCCAGGGTGCCGAGCGCGACGCAGAGATGGACTCCGATGGTTACCCTGACGAGTTCCATGGCCTTGCGAGTGAAGATTCGGAATCTGGCGATCCCGATACATCAGGCGTGTCAACCGGGGGCGAAGAGATGAGGGACCTTGAGGTGAGCACGAGCACGAGCTGAATGTAACGTGATTGACGGGTTTCCAGGGTGCCAAGCGCGACGCAGAGATGGACTCCGATGGTTACCCTGACGAGCTCCATGGCCTTGCGAGTGAAGATTCGGAATCTGGCGATCCCGATATGTCAGGCGTGCCAATCGGGGACGAAGAGATGAGGGACCTTGAGGTGAGCACGAGCACGAGCTGAATGTAATGTGACTGATGGGTTTCCAGGGTGCTGGGTGTGATGCAGAGATGGACTCCGATGGGTACCCTAACGAGTTCCATGGCCTTGCGAGTGAAGATTCGGAATCTGGCGATCCCGATACATCAAACGGGTCAACCGAGAACGAAGAGATGAGGGACCTTGAGGCGAGCATGAACACGTTGAATGCAATATGACTAACGGGTTTTCAGGGTGCCGAACGTGACATAGAGATGGCCTCCGACGGTTACCCTGACGAGTTCCACGGCCTTGCTTCGTCGGGGAGCCATTCCGGCAGAACATCTAACTTTGAGAGGACAGATTCAGAATCCGGTGATCCCGATACATCAGGCAGGTCAACTGAGAACGAAGATACGAGGGACCTTGAGGTGAGCCTAAGCACGAGCTGAATATAATGCAATTGACGAGTTTCTAGCATACCGAGCATGTTGATGACAGTCAAGAATATATAGACATTGACATAGAGATGGACTCCGATGGTTGCACCGACGAGTTCCGTGGCATTTCTTCCCCAGGAGGCGTCTCCAGTTGAGACTCTGATGTCTCTGTGTGGAATGGCTTCGAAGATGACCTCGCTCATATGACAAATATCATCTGTAGCGATCCGGTGAGTTTCCACCTGGTTAGGTATCAGTCAAATGGATGTTTGACCGTGGTGCCTTAATGAGGATATTCCTGTAACCCGTGGCGATATCCGCGAGGTTTGCTCAGTTCTCAATGATATTGCCTTGCACCTAGGAACTCGCCAAGGCAACGGCGAGAGACAGAGCATCTCTGAGAATCTCCACACGATCACTCAATTCCTTAGCGATAAAATGACAGATCTCCGAGAAGCCCCCCCTCGACCACGACGTAGACCTAGAACAGCTGAAGTTCAGCATCGTGGTGTCGATACCATTACCCTCCAGGTTTGGCTGACTGCTCTACTAGTCTCCACTCAGGCTCAATTAAATTGGATGTCTATAGCGTAACATTCGATCCCACACGTTAGTGTTGATGAAAAGAGACAGTCCGACAAGTATATTCAAACCGTCCAACGTTGCGACACCAAAGATGATCACGCGATTCACTGCAAAAGGAATTGGAGGGCCGAGTGCCGAAGACTTCCGACTAGACTTGACGGGCAAAATATCCTCTAAATGGAACAAGCGTGCGGCACTCATTTTTCGCAGGCACTTTCTCGATAGCAATCTTTACGGTACTACTGATCCCACGGAGATCAAGCAGCGGTTCTTAACTCATCTCAAATCTTTGATTGCTCAATTTGCTCGCCAAAGATGCTCGGATGGGACAGATGATAGCGAAGATGGTATGCAACTGGGTGACGACACAATGCATGCTCGCCGACAAAGGAGATACGGGGTAAGGGATTCCGAGTCTGACTATTAATAAAGCATACTCTTACTAAATTTCAATCGATCAGCTGTCGGTTCGTCGACTTCAAGTATGCAAAGCGTTTCCTGCCCTGCAACACTTTTCCTCTGTGTTGAAGCAAATGACCCTGGAAGCTCACAGCGGTGACGAGACGGACGGATGCACACCCGATGGCCAACCAAGGTATGCGATTGTGGGGGTTCTGACAGAATCTAAGGAGAGGGCAGGAGTTGCCCAGAGCTCAGCCGCTGTCTTAGATGGACAAAGACGACTATATTCACCTAAGGAGAGGGCAGGAGTTGCCCAGAGCTACAGTACATTAGCTATAAG
>JBBPQL010000802.1:0-17003 GCA_038092515.1 Boletus subparvulus | reverse complement strand
AAAATGCCCACCAACTGCCCAACAATAGCGTTCCACCAGAGAAAAAGATCCATGAACTTCAGATAACCGACTGGGTGTGTTGGCTGCTTGGCTAGCCGGACGGCTTGGAGTTCATCGTCAATATACGGCAATACCCTGCATCAAGCGGCGGCGGACTTGCAGGCCGAGTAGCCCAGTGTGATGCTCCTGGTTCCGATAGAAGGGGATGCGGTCTCTGAATTCTGCGAGGGGCTCTCGGGTGTTGGAGGGACGTAAACATTGTCCATGTCGGAGGATCATTAATTCATTCGTCGACAGACTGAATTGGATGACTCATAATTATGGTTGTGCACTCTGTCGTCAGAAATCCCTTATATAAAACGAGATCTGTTGGCGTTGCAAGCCAGAACGACAGGGCCTGTCCAAATGTTTCAGTAGCTTGGCATCCCATGGAAACATCTGACAACAAACTGTATACACCAGGAAAAATGGGGATGATGACATAGCACAATGTCGTCTATGTCATACTGGTAGTCACTGTCAACTTCCCCCCTCTACATCGCACTACAGTAGCATGGCCCAACTGCTATGTAGTCAATGTAGCACACCATATCTCTTTGATATTTTTACTATGTATGTACTCTATATAGCACAATACATAGCTCATGTAGTCAGATTCACACCATTTAGGTAGTACCAGGTCATATAGTATTGTAGTTTGGGACAAATATTGTTATTCAAGTTCTGGCTAGTGTACATGAAACATATCATGACAGCTACTACAATATGAGTGGCGAGCAATGGCGTGGGCAGTACTCACCTGGGTGCAGCCCCAGTGCTGGGGGAGGTGCATGAGCGGTGTGGTACACAGCCCAATATCCTCATCCTGCTCCGTATCTTCATCTGCTGCACCTATAAGATGGGAGGGGCATCATGCCCGGCACTTGTGGGATGGAGAGGTGTGGTGGGCATGTGCCTTGTGACCAGGCCTTGGGTGTGGTAGGCATCAGGGGGTCACACCTGTGGGACGGGACAGGGCCAGATGGTGGTAGGCATTGGGCATTGTATCCAATGGCATTGGGATGTCCCATCTGTGGGATGAGAGGGCAGTGCAGTGGGCATTGCGCCTCGCAACCAAGCCTTGAGCATTGCAGGTAGTGGGGTGTTCCAACTGTGGGACAGAAGGGGACAAAAAAACATTCATTGCCATTGAGTGTTGTGTCCAATGGTGTTTGGATGTTGCACCTGTGGGATGAGAGGAGGGTGTGGTGGGCATCATGCCTTGCAACCGGGCCTTGAGTGTGATAGGCGTTGGGCATCATGTCCAATGGCATTGGGATGTCCCACCTGTGGGATGAGAGGGGGTGTGGTGGGCATTGTGGGCATCAGGGTATCATGCCCATGGGATGGAAGGGGACCAGGGGGTGGTAGGCATTGCCAGTGGGTGTTGTGCCCATTGGTGTTGGGATGTTGCACCCATGGGATGCGAGGGGGTGCAGTGGGCATCACACCTGTTGCTTGCATGAGGGTGAGAGTTGAATTTGATGCAGAATATCTGGGTGGCCTCATAGCCACAGATAACCCCACTGACGGGGCTGCTCCTCGTACTTGCCAGTGGTGAGAAAAAAATATGGTCAGTTTTAATGGCCTATAAGTGTGTTGTGCAAGCTCACTGTGCAGGTTGGCTGTGGCAGCACTGATGATGGTGGTGAGTTTGCGCTGTTCCCTATGGGATAGGAGGGGGGTGCAGGCATTAGGATGTTGTGCTCACCTCATATGCACTGTACTCACATGGCAGTTGTGAATACTGTTCCCTACTTATGAAAAGTTTTAAATGCTGTATCTAATCCTTTGCCCATCTATGCCTGACATCCAGACAGTCTTAAGAAACCAGTGTCCTACCGATTGTACAGTACTGTGAGATGACAAGGACCAGACTGTAACTTCCTCAGAAAAAAATGGAGCATATGACTACACACCTCTTGATGTTGGGACAACGAGTCCTGAGGTGTCTTTGCCGTTTGAACTGGGAGAATAGAAAGTTGGCTGGGATGGGGCATTTCCACGAGTGCTGAAAGGCTCATGCTGCTCATAGACCTGTCGTCTGCAGCATCCTGCTTGCCAGCTCTCTTGCCCCTCTAAACAATTTTTAGTTCTCTGTTTGTGCGAGTTGTGGTGACTCCTGAGAGCACTACTAGTGCTAGTATGTCACCAAAAACATGAGTACCATACGTGCCTCATGGAGTGTGCATGTTTGAGCTTTGTGTACATACTGTACAATAACCTCCAAAACCATTGCAATGCCTAACCTCGACACACGCGCTGCAACCACCCATGGGAACTACGCTTGGCTTTGGTGGGAACAAACAAAGTACAAACCACTGGCTACAAATCGGTCCCTGGGTCATGTGATTTGACCCAGCCCCCATGGAGATATGGAAGTTCCAAAACAGCAACACCATTGCAACAGTTTTGCACCCTTGGTATTGACTGGGTATTTAGTACTTGATATAGCCCCCTTTTGCCTTGATTACTGCTGAAGTCCTTCTAGGCATGCTATAAATCAACTTCTGAGGTTCCTCAACTGGTATCCCCTCCCATTCATCTAAAACCCTCTCCCACAATTCATTAATCCTATTAAGAGGGTGTTTATGCTCTATAAGCCATTTTTTGAGATGATCTCAAAGATGTTCAATGGGGTTAGGTCAGGAGACTGTGCACACCATACCATAGTCTCAAATTCCTGCTTATCCAGCTACTCCTTTACCTTCCCAGAGGTGTGTTTGGGATTATTGTTGTACAAAAAAATTATGTCAAGAGGATTGAGACCATAATATTGTAGGGTATTCAGAAGTTCATCACTCAAATTTTGAAGGTACATGTACCCATACATCTTACCATCAATATTGGTAGCATGTCTGACTCCCTGCTAAGTCATACACCCCCATACCATCACAGAACCTCCTTCAAGTTCAACACTTCCCTTAACTAATCTTTGCCTATGTACACACACTGCATCTGTCCATGGGAATTTTGCATAGCTTTAGTGGAATGGAAGGTGATACTACTTCCCACATACCAAATGGTGCCTGGGTCATGTGATTTGACCTGGGAATTGTGGAGATATACCCATTTTAAAATCTCAATACAATTGCAATAGCTTGTATTTCTGAGTTGAGAGCTGCTCCCTTACCCAAATCATTGGATAGTTGGTATAGTTTGGTCATACAAACAATGGTATACATATAAGCATTACATCTGAGTTTAAAAATGTTCATACACTAGCATGTTTGACCTCACAAGAAGTGATAAAATGCATGGCATGACAAATATTGGTAGGAGATAAAGTGAATGGATGATGTTCAACACACTTCTCAGGCTCAGAATGCTCTGTGTGGTGAAGTATGGATATGGTAGAATGATAGATACCAGTGGAAGAGGCAGTGGAGCAAGTGGATTGACCAATATTAGGCATAGTCAGAATCATATTTCTATAGGTAAAATTGAGAGATCTTATGATCATAGTCATAGGAAAAAAGAGGTGTGTGAACATTTTTAAACTCAGATGTTATGGTTATATGTGTATCTTTGTTTGTATCACTAAAAATAGCCAAATATCATATAGTTTGAATGAAATTCCATATTTTCTATTAGAAGGTGCAAAACTGTTGCAATGGTGTTGCTGTTTTGGAACTTCCATATCTCCATGGGGATTTGGCCAAATCACATGACCCAGGGACCGGTTTGTAGCCAAGGGTATATACATCGTTTGTTCCCACCAAAGCCAAGCGTAATCCCCACGGATGATTGCAGTGCGCTTCGCGCACTGTGCCAAGGATAGGCATTGCAACGGTTTTGGAGGTCACTGTATGTCTCGATTGCTAAAGGAGTGAATATGAGCATTGTCTGGGATTGAGCTAGAGGTGTGAGTATAAGTGGAATTAAGCACCGGTTTGGAGCCCTGGCCAAGCTCCAATTCAATTGGAGACCCCACTCGACTATGATAATTTATACTATGGTACTCACTAGATACTTTGGCAACTACACCCAGACTGTTCAAGTTGCTTTGCCTTTTCCCTTATCCTTAGGGGTATCTTCTTCGGTTGCTCTGATCTTCCTGGACTTAGAGCAAGTCTTCTTGTGATCTCCTCGAGACCAATTGCATTCACGACATTTGGTTGAGGGTCTAGAACAATCTTTACCGAGATGTCCATCTGCTCCGCAGTCGAAACATCCGGTGAAGTGCTTGGCTTTTCCTTTGGAGAAAGCATCAATGTGTTCCTCATCTTCGCTTTCATCCCAACTCCCATTTACTGCACCAATGTCCATGGCGTTCGGATCAGGGGTTGCTCTTTGGGATTGGAAGCGAGATGATGCACTGGTCATAGGGAAAAAGCCTGTTCTTCCTTTGCAGAGGAAGTTCATGGTTTCCATCATTTCTCCGATTGTGCATACTGACTCAAGGTAAGCATATATGTCAGTGCTAGATCTCTTTCCTTCTCGGATGATCTGATCTCAGATTTCGGCATTCATATTCTGTTCCAGAATATCTATGGCATGAGAATGGCCGATTCCTGCATCCTTAAAGTACTTGGTAAAGAGATCGACATAGTCGCATGATTGGGTGTTTCCTTGTTTGAGCTTCCAAAGCTTCTGTCTGGCCCAATCTGGTCTTGCTGTTGGGCGGTACTGTTTTACTATGTCCACTTCAAGTTCAGTCCACATGTAGGCTATTCCTTTCTCAAGCCGTTGAGCAGAGAAAGTTCCTGCTTTCTGATTCATTTGAGAGAGTACTGCTACTACGGCGTCATAGGACTTTGGAGGGACGGTCGGCTGGTTGATGTTTAGCCAGGCCTTCATCTTTAACCACCATTCCTCAAAGTGGCTGATCTCTCCATTGAAGTTGCCTGGATCAACGAATACTTCTACTTTCTTGGAAGTCCCACTGGTCGGTGGTGCACCCAGGCCTCCTGGTGCTGGCAGGGTTTGTAGAGTTGTGACAAGGGCAGACACTTTCTCTAGTTGTTTCTCTAACATTAGAGAGTAGGAGTTAATCACCTCAAACTGATCTCCCAAGAATTTGAACTGGGCATCTAGATCGGGTAGCTGGTAGAGATCATTCATGAACTGACCAAGGTTGAAGTTGTGGGGGTTGTAGCTAGCCATGGTGGGAAGAAAGGCTTAGATTAGATTACAAGTGAATCAAGTGAGATAGTATGTAGACTAGAAAAGAAATTTACTCTGCGTTCTCAAAGTTACCAAGACCTGGGATCTTGTCGTTAGTGTTTATTTCCCACTGGTCTTGTTCTTCTTCTTCAACAGTTGACTCTTCGAGTTCTGGAATACTTGGGTGTGGGGTGTCAGCATGGAAGGGAAATCTGTTTGCTTCTTCAAACTGATTTCGAAAGTTCTGGGCAAAGAGATGTCCTGCAATCTCTCTGATTTGGTTGATGTTTACGTGGTTAAATACCCAATCAATCCACTCAGCGGTATGGAGCTGGGGTTGGGTTTCTTGTTCATTCCAATCATCTGTGTGGTTCCAACCATCTTCATTTCCCCAAGCTTCCTGGTTTCCCCAATTATCGTTGATTGCCTCGTGTTGTTCTTCTGGTACTACATAGGTAATTTGAGAGGGGTCAGAGATGGCAAAAGAAATGATTGTGTTGTTTCGGTAAAGGTCAATGTTGATTGGTTGACCTGCGGGTACTCCTCGGCAGATAAAGAATGCAAGAAACAAGAGAATGATAGTGAACAAGTAGCAAAATGCAATGAGGTACTGGTTCATATGGGCTTATGGATGGTGCAGGTGGTTTGTTTCTTGAGACGGTGTGATGTCTTCAAGATGCGGTGATAGGGGGAATTGGGTGTGTAAGATTTACCCGATTTGCGTTTGGTAAGAGATGTGATGTGAGATTGGAAGCGCTTCTTTTGATCCAGTGTTAATCTCCGATGTTGATTAACTTGATCCAGATCTAGCTTGACAATGACTCATCGGTTTTGTCCTCAAGGATCACACGAGGTCCTCGGACGTATGGGGGCGGTGGATGTAGGGATGGATTGCGTGGTCTAGGCATGTGTAAGGGTGCTTCAAAATGTGGTACTCTGCATAATGCAGGGACTATGCAACTAGTGGCGAAAGTAATTTTCACGGAAGCGTGTAGGTATCCTAAGCGACTGTCTAGGCCAAAGAGGAGAGATGTGGTTATGTAGAGCAGGGGGAGGAGGGTTGCCTCTAAACCAATGACGTAGTATAGGATTAGGAAGATGAGGATTGTGGGGTGGAAGTCTCGCTTCACGATTGAGTCTTTCTTCAATTCGGGCTCTAGCCGCGTGGACTCTCTCCCAGATCCATTCAAGGTGCTGTGCTTCTTCTCTCTTCTGAGCACCAAGCTGTAATCCCTCTCTAATAATATCTGAGACTTCTGATGGTAAGAACACTCGGCATGAAGCATAATCGATAGGATTGATATGTGTCCTTGAGCTAGAGGAGGAGGGGACGACGGTGGTGTCAGTAGCGACTCTGTGATTGTAGACTGGCCTCCAGTCAACAGGTTGTGCAAGGGGCATGGGCGATTTTATGATAGTCGCCGGGTGGTAGGTTGAGTCAAGCGAATCACCTCTTCTGTAAGGCGAGAAGCGGTGGGGGGGCGAGCGAGTACGGTATGATGTGAGCCGGCTAGAGGCTCTGCTAGGGCTAGGACTAGAGGTAGGGTAGGGTAGACTAGGTGGTGGACTGCGCTCCTTAGGTTTGGTCTCCTCATCTTCTGATACCAGAAGAGGGACAACAATGGGGGACTCTTCCTTCTTGATGACAATGGACACTAAAAGGAGGCGTTCAGCTATGGGCCTCGTGTAATGGTGGCGAAGGGGTCCTACTAGTGGTAGAATGCGATGGCTAGTCAAGGGCTATGCTAGGAAGTGGTTGGGTAACTATTGTTGAAGTTTGATTATATGGACTCACTTATTACATGTTCTACTATAGAATGAGTCACACTGATGAGTCACGCTCATAGTTGTTGAGTCACATATTATTTCACTCTTCATTATGTCAGCCCTTTCATATATGACTGATCCTTATTAGTGATACCATGATTATTCCTCTTCATATGGTATCATATTACACCATTATTGCATCTTATTGCATCATAGTCACACCATAGCACATCATTATGGCTAATGGCTTACTTATACATCTCTTTGGGTCATTTCATGCTCTTTATAGCATTTATGCACTTACAAAGATAAATAATCCTTTACGTATAAATACCAGGGACTTACTCCCTCAAATAACAAGTTCTCTTGCACCCCACAGTGTGATAACTTACAACAAGCACTGCCTTGCAAGTATACTCAATAGTATAGTGAGTAGTGTTCTCTCTCACTGGATTCTCCCACACTCTGCTGTTGTCTCTGCACCATTCGAGAAGTAACTCTCTCGAAAGGTTATGAGCCCTGCCTAGGCATTTAGGCTTGTCATTATGATGCCCTATCACAGCCTTATGTTGTTGGCTATACTTGCTCTTGGTTTCCTATGGCTGGTTGGAGTCTATACATATGACCGACTTTGCGACTTTTGTCCAAAGCTTTACTGGTCATGCGCTATTGATTGGTCTCTTTTTACTCCTCGTCCAAAATTCTACAATGGATGATGGAAAGCTGACACGAACTGTTTACTTCCACCGTTTGGGCAGTCCTAGTAATCCCCAGGTTCGTGTTCAAAGGTCCAACATTAGCTCCCATCGGTGCAATTGGAGTTGTCATAAAAGTTTTGACAACAACAACTGTCCTCTACTTTGTGGAGATCGTTGCAAACATCTGTATTGCATGAGTCGTCGTCATCCTGATCTGTTTCCTCCACCCAATCCTACTCCTCTTCCTTCCACATCGGCTTCTCTCCCATTCCAAACAACTCCAGCTCCTATTCCTCATCAGTACCAACAATCTATCCGGGTACCTCCTCCACAATCCATCTATCCTTCCACTACTCAAATGTTCATTGATACTCCTCACTCCTATGGCCTCCTCCATCATCCATCGGGCAGAACTCTCCCTCATGGTCCCTCTTCCAATTCGCCCAATTCCTTTAGAGGCGATCGAGTCGATGGAGCTCAGATATCCTTCAGAGAGCTCATCGATGGGCTCAAGGGTTTCATCTCTGATAGCGTCCTTACCCATAGACGCAGGCATCGCATTACCAACCACCATGGAGTTCGATGTGCTTGCCAAGATGCTGGATCCAATCCAGTACAATCCTTTCCTCATGCGAGACGTAGTCTTTCCTCGCACAGTCCCTCGTCCCACTGGATTTCAACGCTGGGACAACTTGACATGGCAAGGATCAGAGCCAGGCGAACTGGAAGTGAAGAAGAGGATTCCACTGTATATGATCCAGAGCAAGGTCCCTCTTCTAGGCCTCGCTCTGTGGAATCCTCATGATTTTGTCCATCTCTCCAACTGTCTTGCCCATCCTGTAACAATTCCTTTAAATTATATGGGCGAAGACACAATTATTCCGGAGACAGGACAACCCTTCCCTTGGTTTGCTTGCACTTTCATTGATGAATTGTCTTATTGGAATGAGCTGCTGGCATCAGTTTACGAAGGCCTTGGATTAGCCTTCCCCATCCAATCGTATCATGACACCTTGCAGATTCCGGTTCACAATCAGGGCTTTGAAGTCCTACATTGCAATTGTTTTGTCTTCACCAGAGAGTTCGGCAAACTCGTTTATCGCCAGAACCCCAATGAAGTCATCGACCCCCAGGTCGTAAATGATTTCATTATAGATCCTTCTTCCTACGATCCATTGGAAGGAGACCTCATTCGACGTCTCAACAATGTCACTGGTGATTATGACTATGTTTACATCCATCAAACATCCAATCCTCTTCCTGGACTGGTCGATATGCTGACACAACAATTTTGGAACTGGATCATAGATGCCAGGTGGAGACGGGTGTGGAAAAGGAAGAACTCTTGGTTTGACGACTGGAAAAACTTACGACTTCTTGCGGATATAGATTGTTACGCGAGACGTACACAAGTAGGTCGAGCGAAATCAAGTCGTTCCAAGGGAGGTGCTCACGAAGAGACGCTACATCCTTGATTCAACTATGGAGACTTAAAAGGTCGAGTGTCGAGTGTTGTGAAGGTTCACAAGCCGAATGCTTATGGACTCGAGTGTACGCTAGATTGCATAGAACAAGAATAGAGAATACAAAGTAAACAACAGACTGCTTATACTATGCGACGCGTAAGCGTAGAACATCATAGAATAAGATCGAACAGTGTGAGTAAAAGGGAACACGTAACCGATACGATAGAATCGGCTAGAAGATGAGGCTGTCCGTAGATAAGGGTCAAAAGAGTAAGCAAGAATGAGTAAAGCGGTATACCCTGTCCGGTAGTAGCGGAAGAGGAACAGTGTAGGGTTAGAGTTCAATAAATGAAGAGTTAGATGAACTCAAAAGGATCAAACAATGAATCCAATCGTAAGAACACATACCGAAAAGGATATGAGTGCGACGCAAGAAGGAGAACATGAAGATACCATGAGTAAGGAGACAAATTGTAACATAGATGAGCTTAGACTGGCTGTCAAATGCTCAGAAGAAAGACTCAACCAAGTTATCCCTGCTCTCCGCCAATGCCGCTGTTACGCTTGACTCGGGTAGAGGCAAACGTAGACTCAAAGATGGCAAGGGCAAGGGATCCTCTGAAGGGCATCTTCAAGAGGCAAGGATGCTGGGGGCTTCCGCAGCAACTCCTGGCGACAGACGGTCGCTTAGGGAGTTCAAGGCAAGGTGTTTACAAGGAGCGCACACTCAAAAGTAGTGCGGTGACTTATAGAAGTCCAGGGAGAATTGAGTAGATTAAAGTTAAGGGAATTACAAGGCATGTCGTCTACTTAAATAGGTGGAGACGTGGCGCACGGACCAAGCGGTGTCCTAAGCACAAAAGCCAAGGCGGATATAAAGGGATGGGCTGTGCGATAGAAATGGAAAGACTGCGTGGTGAGTCACGCATGAACAGGAAGGACGTCCGTATAAGTCAAGAGGGAACGGGATAAAGGAACCATGCATAGCGTGTAGATAAGAAGCTATGTTTAGGCGGAGGACGTTCCGTAGGAACGGTGCGAAGGGAGATAAGCGAGTCAGCAGACGAGCGATGTAAGAAGGAAAAGAAAGAAAAAGAACAGTCGTAACAGCCGCCTTCCTTCTCAATGAAGGATCAAAGAAGAAGAAGACCGAGGAGATGAAGTTATACCTCCTCCAGAAGCAAGCGGCATTGCAGATCTATCTGCATCCAGTCTGGCCCCTACCAGTGTGGTTAGGAGGTCGCTACGCCGACATCGTCAAGCCCAGTTATCCTCTTCGATGCCCTACTAAGGTACAATTTTGGACAATTTCTCATCTTCATCTTGCTGTTTGTACCACCAAATATCTACATATATACTCCCTATGTGACTCACAACAAACCGAAAATCTCAGTTCGTTTAGCAAATGGTCAATTTAGTTCGTTCAGAAATGAACACTTTTTTGAACAAACAAGCTTTGAGAGATTTGAAGAACTTGATACTGAGTTCTTTCGGAATCGTCCGGTTGTCACATACGTACAAAGGCACGAAGATGAAGAAGAAACCAGAGATGAAGACGCTTCTTTCCAATCATCACTTCCTATCCTTACGGAAACAGATTCAGATTCAGATTCAGATTCAGATGACGATGCTCCATTAGGAGCTCCCACAGGACCACCGATTCCAATCCCACTTTTACCTCTTGTTCTATTAAACGATGCTAATCTCCCTTTCATGCAGACCTTTGTAGCGAATATCTTTATATTCTGAAACTATGTCTTTCAACATCAACTCTGCGATTCAATCTCACATTGCTGTTCTTACCAGCATCTCCAACTACTCCCAATGGTCTCGTCAAGTTCGTTCCCTGCTTACTATGGCAGGATGGTGGTCCATCATAGACAGAACTTCTACTCATGCAGGTCAAGTGTTACGCTTGACTCAGGTAGAGGCAAACGTAGACTTGAAAAGGCAAAGGACAAAGGTTTCTTGAAGGGCATCTTCAAGAACAAAGGGGTGTTGGGGGCTTCCGTGACAACTCCTAGCAACAGTTGGTTGCTTAGGGAGTTCAAGGACGAAGGTTAACAAGGGAGCACGCACTCAAGAGTAGCGTGGAGACTCTGAGAGATCCAAGTGACAAGGGAGAATCAAGTAGATCAAAGTTAAAGAGAATACATGAGGTATTGTCGGTTAAATAGGTGGGTATGTGGCGCATGGACCAAGCAGTGTTCATAGTACTAAAGCTAAGACGGATATAAAGGGAAGCTTGGCTGTGTGATAGATGGGAATACAGCTGTATTTGAAGCAACACATGTGAAAAAGAAGACGTCCATGATAGGAAAGCAGAAACGGGATAACAGAACCATGCACAGCACATAAAAGGGAAGCTGCATTTAGGTGGAAGGTGTTCCGAAGGAACGGTAAGAAGTTGAGGTAAAGGGAAGCAAGTCCAAGACGAGCGTCAAGTAAAAGAAAAGAAAGAATCGTAACATTACCCCCTCACTAGACCTGAAACACTGGAGAAGGATAACGAATGAAAGGGGCTAGTCAGAAGTACGCATAAGATCCCACCGGGGATCCGGTCATGTTGGAGATAGCGACATCATCGTAGTCGAAATCTTCCCTTGGAGAAGGGGGCTGAGGGGGGATGGGGCACAGGAACGACGATGGGAACGTCTGGAGTTTTCCGGGACCATCCTGTGAGAGCAAGGAGGAGGGATAGGGCGAGGGTGAGATGAGGATGAGGATGAGGATGAGGACGAGGGCCGTGAGGTGTGATGGTTAAGTGGGCAGCGATGCTGCGGATGTCGTGGTTGATTGACCTTACATACAGGGCAAACGTACCACTGGCAGTTAGCATGGATATGCCCGAGGTGATGACATCAAAGCACGTTTCATGGTAGTGCGGATGGGTGCGAGGGAGAGGGGCATCAATAGGAACCCTGTATAGGGTGCCAGCGGTCTGGACCTCATGTCCAAGTTCAGCTCATTGGATTGCCAATTCGATGGCAGCTGTAAGGGGGGACGAAGAAGCGGAGGGGGACGTTTGTGGATTGGTTGCCGCAGTCATTTCATTGACATATTGTTCTATGTCAGCGGCGAAGTCGGGCATCTCGAGTTGGTAGAAGAGAGAGAATCAATCATCCTGAATGGTCTGTTGAATAAGACAAAGGGTGTTGCAGCGATGGCCAATGCTGCTGGGGGATGAGGCGAGGTTGAGGAGGATTCGTAGTTGCTGGTTCTGAAGATAGATTCGCATGATGCTCCAGAGCGGGGAGTTGTCGTCTAAGTGGGATTCCAAAGCACGATGGATGTGGGGAGAGAAGAGGAGGGAATGTAAGGCGTCTTTTTCGTCTACTCCCATCGTGCCGTTACGAAGGCGGTGGGCATGGAGGGGAACATCTATGGAGAGGATAGGGGAGGGTCCTATGGAGGGAGTTGCAGAGGGTTCCATGCAATGAGGAGGAGGAGTAGGGTTGTTAGGGATATCCGAAGATCCCCAACTAGCATTTGATCGGGTAGAGGAAGGAGAAGGAGACCGAGGAGGAGAAGGTACACTTGAGGCGAGAGAGGACACAGTAGAAACAGAGGATGCATTGAAAGACATGTTTTGATGGTTGTGGTTCGGTTAAGAGGAGGTTGGGGGACGAAAGACGGAAGGGTGAAGTTTTTTGTACAATGTAAGGGCAGACTTGGCACGTTTCAGATCCCACTCAGGAACCCAAGACTCTTCTTCAGCTGAATATCCCTTCCATCGGATCAGGAAGGAATGGGAGGATGGAATTCCGTGGTGGCATATGATCTTCTCGATTTCATATTCCTCTTCTCCATTGATAAGGTCAGGGGGAGGTGCAGGGAAGTTCTGGCTGTGGACCTCATTTCACAATAAGGTGATAAGAGAGAAGCATGGAAGACCAGGTGAATCTTCCAAGTCTTTGGTAGGCGGAGTTGGTAGACGATGGGGGATAGGACTTTCGTGATAGTGAAGGGTCCTTCTCGTTTTAGGGCAAACTTAGGGTTGATGATGAGACACTTTAGGTTTCTGGCTTCGAGCCATACTTTGTCTCCTAGTTTGAACGGAGTAAAAGAACGTCGGGTTTGGATAGCCATAACTTGTCAGGCTAGTTCGTGGGCGGCTAAGGCTTCATTGTGAGCGGCGGAGAGGGTCTTTAAGTGGGTTTCTATGGCGGGGATTGCTGTATCAGAGATTACCGAAGGAAGGGCGCGGGGTTCATATCCCATCATGAGATAGAACAGGGATTGGTTTGTTATGGAATGCAGGCGGTGATTATGCACAAATTCAGCATGGGAAATGTTTTCAGCCCATGATCCAGGGTTACTTCCACAGAATATTTGGAGATAGGTTTCGACTTCCTGATTTACCCATTCAGTCTCTCCATCAGACTGTGGGTGATAAGCGATGGAGAGGGAAAGGTCGTATTTGAGGAGTTTTCCCAGTTCTCGAGCGAAGGAGGAGGCGAACTGAGGACTGCGGTCAGAAATGACTTTGTCATAAAGACCAAAGCAGAGGAAGACTTTGTGGAAGAAAAGGGAGGTGATCCCTTTGGCGGTGATGGTCTTCTTAGTAGGGCAGAGAATTACCCCCTTAGTAAGCCCATGGTCGACCATGACCAGGAGAGAGTCAAAGCCCGCGGAGACAGGGAGATTCGTGATTAAATCACAGGAGATCTGTTGGAAGGGGTGGGAAGTGGAGGATTTGATCGGGAAAAGCAGTGGGACAGTGGGGTGAGTATTGGTCTTGTTTTGCTGGCATTTAGCACAGCCTTTGACATAGCGGTGGACAAAGGAGGCAAGGCCGGGCCACCAGAATTTGGCGGCGACAAGCTGGCGGGTTTTGAGGAAGCCAGGGTGGCCGGTGGATTCATGATCGTGGCAATGTTCAAGGATGGTACGGCAAAGGGAGTCATCAGTGGGGACGTAAACACAGCCCTTGTAGGTCAGAATGCCAGCCTCCACCTGCCAGTTGGCGAGGCGAGAGTGAAAGGGGAGTGGAATGTCCTCATGCATGGACTGAAGCGCCTGTAGGACAAGGGGGTCGCCGGCGGAAGCCGACTCAATACGCTGGTTTAGAGCAGTATTGATGAGGTTAACGAAGAGGGAAGGTGGAAGTAAGGTGACTCCGGCGTTATCATCGTCGCCAGCGGGAAGAAGATTGGGTTGGTGGGAGAGGGCATCGGGTCCGGCAAGTAGTTTACTGGGGACATGGATCATTTTGAGATCGAAGTTGGCAAGGTCAATCAACCACTGTGCTTGGGGACGGTTGAGTGCTTGGGGTTGCCTAAAATAGGTAAGATTCTTATGATCCGTGAAGACCTGCACCAGAAAGGGGGAGCCATGAAGGTAATGCTGCCATGACTTCAAGGCGTGGATAACAGCGAGGAGTTTGCAATTGTAGATGTCGTAGTTTCGTTCTGCAGGGGAGAACGACTGGGAGAGGTAGGAGCAGGGATGCCAGTCTCCATTGGAATCAGTTTGGAGAAGGATGGCGCCAGACACGTATTTCGAAGTGTCCGTAGCAATGGCGAAGGGGGCAGAAAGGTCGGGGAGATGAAGGACAGGTTTGGACAAGAATAGGCATTTCAGGGCCTCAAAGGCAGATTGGCAAGAGGGGGACCAGTTCCACATCAAGTTCTTCTTGGTGAGGTCGATGAGAGGGTGGGCAACGTTGGAGTAGTCAGGGATGAATCAACGATAAAAATTAGCAAAGCCAAGGAAGGAGCGTACGTCCTTGACTTTGGTCGGGGTAGGCCAGCTGGCAGTGCCGTCGAGCTTGACGGGGTCCATGGCTAGTTGTCCCGGCTTTACAATCATTCCAAGATATTCGACTTCATCTGTGGCGAACTTGCATTTCTCAAGTGTCAAATGAAGATCTAACTCGGTCATGCATTGTAAAACATGTTTGGTTCATTCTTCATGGAGGGTAGCATCGGGAGAGTAGATAAGGAGATCGTCCATATAAATGACAAGCCATCCTTCAGCAATCATATCGCAGAAGGAGTCATTCATGAACCTTTGAAAGGTGGCAGGGGAGTTGGTGAGCCCAAAGAACATGACTGTGGGTTCGAACAACCCCTTGTGGGTGACGAAGGCTGCCTTCCATTGATGGCCGTCTTTGATTCACACATTGTTATATCCCCAACGAACGTCGAACTTAGTGAAGACTTTGGCATCTAGTAGTTTGTCGACAAGATCGGAGATGAGGGGAAGGGGATAAGCATTGCAGATGGTATGCTCGTTGACATAGCAGTAGTCTTGGCAAGGACGAAGTCCTCCGTCCTTCTTCTTGACGAAGAAGAAGGGAGATGTTTGTGGTGAGTTGGATGGGCGGATCTTTCCAGAAGCGAGATTTTTGTCTAGGAAGTCTTCCGTGGCTTTCCATTCATTGGGGGAAAGAGAGTATATCTTTCCAATTTTTGGAGTAAAGGCCTCATCAAGATTGATTTCATGGTGGTAAGCTCGGGAAGGAGGGACATGGTCAGTGGCTTCTTTTGAGAATATGGAAGCAAATGAGGAGTATTCTGAAGGGAGTGTTGGTTTTGGTTTGGATTGCTCGGCTGTGGCAGTGAGTTCGGTGGCAGTGGTGAGTTTGGCGATGATCAGAGATCCTACTGGGATAAAACGAGATCCGCATCGGATGATTTGGTGGATTATGCGGTTTTGTTGGGCACGGCCAATGTATTCATTCTCTGTTTCCCAATTGTTGTATGTGAAGAGGTGTTGGTCGGTGATAGCGTTGATGTTGGTGTGACGTGGGGGTTTCACAGAGGGATAGAGGAAGCAAGATTTGTGTTGTTTAGTGTCGACAGAAAAGGAACAGAAAAGTTCCTGGGATTGGTCGAAGGATTCTTTGATGGAGAGGGTCCTTTCGACCCAGTTGATTGTGGGATTGACTTCTTTCAGCCAAGGAAGTCCTAGGATTACATTTTTGTTTCCTAGACTAAGAACGTGGAAGGTGATTCGTCGGGCTATTCCTCCGATGTCTAGGAACAACATAGTGGTGAATCAGATTACCCCCTTGGAGTTAATGGAGTTGTCCGCATTCCTGGCTTGAATTGGGGTTTTCAGGCGTTGGGTAGGGAGCTTGTGTTTCCTAACAAACCCCCAGTCGATGCAAGAGATACTTGCCCCACTGTCTATGAGGGCTCGTGTGTCAACGGTGACCTGCATAGAAAAGATTCCATGCAAAGTCAGACATATATTCAAATGAGGATAGATGACCAATAGTATCATCTACATATCCCCCAAGTTTCATATCATTTCACCAAAGGATAGAGGAGTTATGGATATATCTCTCCCCATCCAACTCACTAGTTACATGCATGCATCGGACCCGAGTTTCCATATTTGACAACGTTCCCACGGTCCGATTGGTTAGCTAATTTAGGGCCATATGACCCAGAGTCTAACCTACCTAAACCTATTTTCTTTTCCATACACTGACCACAGGCCATGGAGGAATTAAATGTTTTCTCCAACTCGACCTTAAAAACATCGCCCACTGCTACATAGCAGTACTATTCATTTTATTTCATTACTACCACTAAGTACATAGCTAAGTGTCAAAGAGAGACTGATCATGTATTGCACAGCCTTGAACAGCATGAGTCAGGATGAGTCACTATGAGTCATTTCCTGATTGAGTCAATACGAGTCACACCTAGTCAGTATGAGTCATATTGAGGATTGGTCAGCAATCTCTTGACATTTGTAAGCAGCCAAGACTCCATAATTGGCTAGCACAGCCCCTGTATAAAATTTATAAAAGGAGAGTGTTTCTAGCCATAGAGAGAGCATCTACAATCATTCAGAGAATCCACAATCATCCAGAGAATCCACAATCATCCAGAGCATCCATCTGGAAACTAAGGATCCAAGTAACCTAATAGATTACTTGAACTCCCCTACTACAGTAGGTACCCAACAGAGG
>JBBPQL010000801.1:0-17005 GCA_038092515.1 Boletus subparvulus | reverse complement strand
CAGGTGGTGGTTTCACATCCACGTCCTCTCCATATTCTGATGCGAAGAGGTGCGCAAACCCATCATCGCTATCATCATCGTCCTCATCTTTCTCGTCTTTCACATCAGACCTGGTGAAGTGGATGCTTGGGAATGATGACCTGCTCCCAGAACCATAATCGTCCAAATCGTTCAAATCGATACTGAATGGGTCCGATTTCTCGCGCCGTTCAAAGGAGTGAGGGACGGAAGTCATATTGCCTTCTGTGCCCGAGTCAGAAGCAGTGTCAGAGCTAGATGATGGGCCAAAGGTGACAACTTCGACTGTCTCAACCCATGTTGTATAATACCGCACAATGAACCGGTGAGAAAGCCTGCTTAATGCGTTTACCTCGCGGAAGATTTTAGTGTCACTCTGATCAGTGCGAAGGCGGATCTTCTTCACTGTAAACGTTGATGAGCATGTGACGAGGCGCAGCTTTGGGATGCTGTCACGAACCGGCGTATATGCGAGAGTCGATCCTATTGCGTGCCTTCACAACTGATCCGAACGCACCTCTCCCCTACAGATCGTTAGGATCAATGCACTTACTACTCAAGAGGTCGGTTTCGCACCAGTAACTCCAGTTCTTCCCAATCTTCCTTCCATCTACTTGCTTGTCTTGTACTGGGAGGGACACGGAAATAGTCTTTGTCTGGTGAAGTCCCATAATGATTCCCATTTCCTGTCGGTGCCCCCGGACCTGGTACTGGAATCGATGGCGTATTGGTACGTGTCGGGATAGTAAGAGATATCGATGCGAGATCTGCAAGAAGGCTCAAGCAAGACACCTGGGACTTTTTGCTGGAAGAGAGCATGTTCAATCCGGTGACCTGTAAAGTAGGCGATATAGATGCTGCAGATAGTTCATTGCTTGAGCTGAATCGGCTGACGAGAACACACACCAGCTTGGAGAGCTTCACGTGGGTCATTGAACTTATACATCACCCCTTGCCCATGAAGCATCTGCAGGAATACTACTCCGACGCTATGGATATCGCGGCCCCTCGTGTACGACAATGGGGAGTCGAGGACTTCCTTTGAGAGCCTAAGGGGGAATGGGTGAGTGGACCCGCGACAAACAGTTGCACCAATTCGTACCAAGCGTCCGGAATGGAAGGCTCGTCGTTGATGAGCGCTAAGCCCGAAGAAAAAGGGTTCGACCTGTGTAGATCTTTCAATCGGGCATGATAACCCACTTTCCCCACCTTGACAAGCTTTGAATGACTTTTGTTCTCGCGGGTTGCAAGAAAGATACATGTAGTATCAAGGCCTATTAAAGAGACCCGTCGCAGGTTGATGAAATGATTCTGGAACAAAGGACATACCTCGGTGGACTAGATTGCTAGAATGTACAGCATTCAACGCGGACAGTATCTGAGCAAGGTAATCCTATGCGTGAGTATTGGTGAGTCTGTTATATACAGCAGAAGTAAGGAACGTCTTACAGAAGCTCTGTCTTCTCGAAGGCTGTCACAATCCTCTAAAACATCTTGCAATGTAAGAGCAGGTCGTTGTTCAGACAAGATCGTCAACCGAGGACGACCAAGGTGATGAAATGAAAGTTTGACAGCAAGGACGCTTAACAAGTTCGGGTGGTGTACTTTCATGAGATGTTGGATCTCAGCCTCGAGTTGTGCAAGCTTTTTCTTGCCTGTATGCACATATATTGTCAACAACACAGGGGAAAGGTCTATGTGGTTACCTTGGGAACTAGCGTAGTATTCGGAGTTGAACTCAATCGTGTGGACTTCAAGAGGAAGGGTGGCATGGACGTCATCACACAAAGGATCGGCGAGGTATGTCACACCCAAACATTCTATAATGTTGTTTGAACACGAAAATAGACCAAAAGGATGGACCCACCTTTGCGAGGATGGAACATCTTCACGGTACTAAAGCGTATACCCCTGAACTCTACCTCGACGGGGAAGGATTCCGTCAATGTGTCACCGACGGACGGTACTTCAGTGGCATCAGACTGGGCTCTTCGCCGAGCTGCTTTATATTGCATTTCTTTCGCAATAAGATGTTTCTGTGCATCAGCTTGAAGTTGTTCTTGAAGTTGCTCGGCGACCCGAGCAGCAAGCTCAGATTGACGCTCTGCCTCTGCCTCCTCTCTTTCGCGTCGTTCCTAATGCAACATTTTTAGAGCTATTTGCGATCAATAAACTTTAAATATAAGCCTACACGCTCTTCTTGAGTCGCACGTTTTGTCATCTCCGTGGCAAGCGAACCTGATGCCTCACTTGGTGGCTGAACGCGGTCCGCTATCCATTCTTGAGCCGTCGTGATAATCTGAGCATAGACGTGTTCGTTTCAGGCATATCGGCACATATCGGAGCTACGCACCTGAAAGACCATCTCCGACCCTCGCAACTTCTGAGCTTCCGCTTGGATAACCTTGGATAGTGCCACTTCGACATCATGACTAAGACCGCGAACGGGTCTCTGGACCATGAACACGGGAGTGGCGAGTGTGGGGTATGTTTTCGGGAATCTGCTTGCGGGTCAGCGAAGATGCTGGGAAATGGGCAAAGCCAGAGACTACTTGGTATGAAGGTGAAAGTAAACCTTGTGTGCATGCAATGGATCTGGATGAACGACTTTAATGATGAATTCGGGCAACCTAGCGGCAGCCTTAGGAACAATACAATCAAAACCTGGCCGATTGAGACGCGACATGGACGCACCTTCCATGCCTTGGGGGGAGGGGGTTCAAAGAAATCTTGATCATAGATGGACTTAAGAGCAGTTATTTCGAGTTGTTGCAATTCTTCGGTTGTTTCCATTGTTGCCACGATGAAGACAAAGGGAAGCTACGCGTTGCTTGAGGTGTTTGAGGGTCCACTTGGACCTCAGTGACTCAAGCAGACATGACCGTCACTCGAGAAATCGTTGTGCTATAAACAGATCTCAACACCAAACAAGGAACGTCGATTCAGCCAGAGTCACCGTTAGTTTCAATGTTTGGCCTTGCTTGACAACACCCTTGGATCCTAACATGTAAAAACAGCGCCTTGCGCCACTCACGGGAGTTCGTGTTTGATGCTTACGTTCATGATACCTGCGTCGGGTACGTCATGCTTTGAAACCTCTCTCCGATTTTATCTAGGCGTCAATGGACGTTTGGTCAAAGCGATGGAAGTGAGTGACAATGACATCCGAATCAGACCAGCGCTTAGACTAAATGTCCCTATAGCTATGTACATACCCGAATGTTGCGCTCCAAGTCCACATGCTCGATTCAGTCACTCCCACATGGTTTCCGTGGTCGAACTATCTGGCGCTCCACTGGTTCATGGGAAGGCCTTTGCTACAGCGAATACACAAACAAGGTCGGCTGCATATTCCCGCAGTGCAGTCACGATAATCCGTCTCGAACTACCTGTAGCTCGGGGGGTACGAAGTCTGAAATTCCACATTTCTAACCTCCCTGGCGTTAAACCGTCGTGTTCAATAATGTCAAGCGGTCACTGTCTCCTGAAACCCATCCAAGTTGCTGCTCACATTTGCAACGCCGTTCTGATCCACACTATGCTGGTATCTCGTACCAATGGTAGACAGGCCATATATTGTCACGGTCGGGGCCGATGCAGAGTCGATGTTGAAGATCTGCTGCTGACATTCTAATTAAGTGGGGCAAGCTTGGCCGTAGTTCTGCGAAAACGACGCGAGTTTCATTTCGCCACGCAAACGAGAGGGTGCAACATACCTGGAAGAAACTGTAAAAGTCAGCGCCTGATGCAGTATGAATCACAGATACGAATATCAGGATGAGTTGGGCCGCTCACCAAAAATGATGATGTTCGATGAAGATTGGATGTAAAATGCCCACGCCGTATTGATACTGCTTAAAAGGGTAGGGTGCCGAACGGTGCTGGCGCCGGAGGGACAGGTTGATAGTGAGGCTGGAGGAGGGCACGGGATGAGCTCAGCGACAATAGCAATCAATGAGGCATCACTCACAGTCTCTGTCTGAACAAAACCGATGAAATGGTTTCGAGCATTCACCAAGTTGTATTGGTAGAGCGCCGCGTGTTCCGCTTGCAAAGGGTATCATCTATTCAATCGAGGGAAGGGTATTGGCAACAAGAAACTTACAAGCTACAGTGAAATGAGCGTCAACATTTTCCGTACTTACACGTGCCAATGAGCCAAACGGGGCCCGCAGATTCCGAGAGGATGCCACGCCCAGTGAAGACAGATATTTGACCAGACGCGTCTAGGTCATGGTCTACAGTCCACACCCACGTTCCCTGACTACTCATTGAACGGATGCTCTCACGCCGAGCCAAGTAACACTACTAACCTCGAAGTATGCGCTTGATTTAGGAGTGAGGTGTATGCCTAGGAATGCAGCCTGACAGAATGCATTCACAGAGCCTGACGGACAATGAGCGTATTGCAAATTGGTACCTATGGCTGGGCGTAGAGCCGCATTAGCTAACGCCATACACAAAAGCCATGGACCACGGATCTCCTCCCAGCCTGGTGATCGTCGTAATGAGCAGTGTTCCTCAACTTGATAGAAAACGCGAACCGGATGTGGGTATCCCAGAGACCTGCCCCGCCTTGCTGACCCGCGGGGTCGTGGACATTCCACTCAATCAAGATCGCCCCAGGAGCTGCAGAATGTTATGTAGTGTGAGTTGTGATTACGCGAGCACTCAGCGAAAGGTATTGTTTACCAGGGCCGGCTGTGGTGAGGAGTAAATCGCTGATTTCCATGGCACCCTTAGAACCAGCAGTCCCGGCTCGAATGACAGGACGGGGGTTGGTCTGTGATTGGAAGTTTCTTCCACCCGCCAAATGACGGACCAGGCTTCGCCAACACCGTGTTCCCGCAGGAATGGTGATCGTGTTCGTGACATAGTACATATACACCTGCATCGAAGAAGAAGATCTTGCAACTGACAAACTGCGTGACATCCTGTTTGAGAGAACAAACCCAGCTTCCGCCAATGAAATAAACCATACCCGGTTGAAAACATTTTGGATGGCTCTAGTATCATCCGTCTTGCCGTCACTGTCGAGATCTCTGGTCTGCTGGCCGTTCCCCAACCAAGCTCAGATGGGCAGACTCACCTGTCCAGCACGCGTGACGAGATAGAACACATCAAAGCGACAATCGGGAGACTCTCATCTACACATCCATCTTCGCGAATCGAATGGGGACGTGGAGGGAGTCCTGGGCGATATGGAGGAATCGGATTGAGTCCGTTCCGCATGTCATGGGGTATCAGACAGTCCAACAGATAGTAGACTTTGCCTTGCGGACCAACGCCGTTTGCGAATGTCCGACATCGTCCGTCAGTCACACCCTCGCGGAGGACTTGACTTCCTCCCGGCATGCCAGACTGCGACCTGCGCCGCAGAACTCTCGGAAGAGGCAGTTCATCTTTCTGCTGGCATGTTGTCAGGATATAGCAGTGTCATTGGCACGGGATGTGTATGGACAACTTTTCCATGATGGTGGAGCACCGGACACTGGAGAGGCTGCGAGTGCGCTGCGCAACGCAGTTGAAAGTCTGCGCCAGAGCGGTGAACCGTTCATACCATCCATTCACATGGCCATTTCAGTTGCCAGCTTTGTACTTACGAACCCCGGAACGTTGTGTATGTAAAACGGGTCAATGCCGGAAGCAATTTATGAAACCTTGCTTCCGCCTCATTTCTCGTTATGAACAAAAAGAAAAAGAACGCCCCAGTATGCCCGCACACTTCCCCACTTTCCCTCAAGTCCTGCTTCTCCGGGTTTTTTATCTAAACGTTTACCCACCCAACGCGCATGGGTCTCGTTCAGTCTCTCTTTTCAGGTTGCACACGATGCTGGGACGCTGGTGACACCCACATCATCATTTCTCCGTCGGGAGGCTGGGCTCACGCGCATGCGCGTCCAAAAATTTTGTTCTATGATAAACACAAGCCATATTACGAGTTTACGAACTTCTCACCACACGAGGTGGTGTTCGAGGGGAGACGCTATCCGACGAGCGAACATCTCTTTCAGGCATTCAAGGTGAGTTTCGCGTTATTTAGTGTTGTTGTGGGGATGGGGATGCCAAGACAGTGGGGTGTGGACAGTTCCTCGACGGACATCCGCAGATCGCGGAGCGTATACGAACGTGTGGTCCAAAACCGGTACGTGCGTTTGACGAGGCGCACCGACACAAGACAGCCGTGCGGTCAGACTGGTCGCAGGTCCGTGTCGCCAAGGTGTGTTCATTCCCAGTTCCTAACCCTCTTGGGCCTCTTCCTACTCAACCCCGTCCAACGCACACGTCTGACGCCGCTACTGCCCCTACCTGTAGGCGGAAACTGCTCTGAAACTCAAGTTTACACAACATCTACATTTGAACCAGATGCTCCTCGATACGGGCAACGCAGAACTCGTCGAGGTAAGTCCATCCCTCATCCTCCGCGCTCATACATGCAAAATCTCAAGGGAGGGTGAAATTTTTAATACAAAAAAGGATTCGCCACGGGACTGGTTCTGGGGAATCGGCGCGGACGGAACAGGAAACAACGAATTGGGCAAGGCGCTCATGCGCTTGCGTGACGAACTTCGTGCGTTCCTTTGCGTCTCGCGACTCGTTTGGCGCTGTGATGCTCAAAGGTGGATGTTGCTCCTGGCAGGAAATGAGGCTAACGGGGGCACCGCAACCCCGACGCCAACGCCGTCTTCGAAATCGAAATCGACTTCGACTTCGACTTCGAATCATCGATCTCAGGGACGTGTGGGGGCGAGCAAGCATCAAGCACCGCACGTGTCGGGCAGTCGCGGTTCGACGCATGGGATGTGTGAGGTAGGGTCTTCCGTACACCTTGCCATACCGACACTTTCGCCACTTTCGCGCTCACCTCACCTCTTTCTCTGTCTCACCAGTTTTGTCGTACCAAACCGACGGGCCGACGCTCCAAGTACTGTAGTCGTACGTGTGCAGACCGTGCTGCGACGATGTGCAAGGTGAGCTCTCGGCGTGTGATCGCACAAATGTAAATGGACATTGACGCTTTCTTCTAGTGTTGTCGGACGAGACTGAGGGCTAGAGGACAAGGTCCGTATTGTTCGCGGACCTGCGCCTACAGAACGCGCGGCAAGTAAAATCTCTGGCGAATGCCCACACCCGGACGATCTCGGATTTTCCCGGCCTTGACTTACTGTTGATACTTTATGTGACATTCACTCGTTCATTGGTCCTATTGGCTGACCTTTATTTACTTAAATGTATTCTTCATCGTACTCTACTTTTTTTGATCGTGTTTGCGTTCTATGACACCACTCAGCGCCGGCCAAAACGAGCCTGTCACCACACTCAATACACCCCCGGAACGAGTTTATAGCGGGCCCTCTCGGCCCACGCCTCCCACTGCCCCTTGAACCGCCCTCTCAACGCCCTCTCCTCGTCTCGGATTCTCCGTATAGCACCTACCGTGCTCAGGATAGCGCAAACGAGCGCCACCGTGCGCATCCCAGCGCTCACCCCCACCCCCTTACTTACACCCCAAGACGCGACCTGGAGCACGACGAGACCCGTCGTGCACAGCACGAGTCCTGCGTACCCCGGATGCCGGACGAACGCGTACGGTCCGGTCGTGATGAGCGCGTGGGCATGCCCGCGTGCGTGTGCGTGTGCGTGGCTTCGTGCACCGCGCGGTAGGGGTGTGCACGGGCCTAGGCCTCGATTGGGGCAGGCGTAGAATTGGCCGAGGGCGTTGAAGGCGGTGTATCGTAGAAATGCGCCTGCGAGGGCGAGCGTCGTTCCTGCGATGGCCGCGAGCGGCAAGGAGGGGGAAGGGAGGGGGAGGAATAAGGGCAGCCCCAGCCCCAGCCCCCATTGTGTCGGAGGCCTGACCCAGGAGGGGATCGTCCCCGCATGCGGAATAGAGATGGGGGGAAGAGTGGGGAGTGAGGTGGGGACGTGCGGCGCGAGCAAGATGAAGGTGTCTGTGATTGTCGAGGCCCAGTATAGGCCCTAGGGATTCAGTGAAGAGCGTGAGGATGCGTGTGGGGGTGTGGGTGCGGACGGACGGACGAACCTTTGTGAGCATGGTGGTGATGAAACGGGCATTGGCGCATACGGCGCGTCTATCACCAGGTGTGTCTGAATGGGATGTCGATGGCGGCGACATGGCGACATGGAAGGCGAGGGCGGCAGCGAGGGTGAGCGGCACGCGGACGAGGGTCACGGTCATGGTGGTGTCGGGTTGCACATGGAGGATACTCGATGGATAGCGCTTATGTATGGGCTAGGCACTCCGGTCCAGGCACTGTACCGGTGTGATATATATAGCAGGTCGGAGGTATGGCAAGTCTGCGTGCTGTGCATGCCACACTATACATGCCACAGGGTTGACATCGATCACAACGCCATGATGCGAACCTTGAGTTTGCAGAGAGCAAATCCGAAAGACGAGCAGTTTGACCGGCAGAAATACTGAATGTGGATGGCGTTCCGATTCGACGTGGATGAAGTATTCACACGAGACGCCACCCGACTCTCACTCGCCAATGGATCCCCAAACGACAACGATCGAGGACCGAGGTTCGACATGCCACGTCGGCTTCGAACTTTGCATTCGCAGGGACTCAGTCATCGATCGTACCTTCGTTTTTGCACTGCGTTCAATTTGTGTCCTTCGGGGTGTTCAATGTATTCCGAGAGACCTGGGGGGGCATGAACACCACGTATGTGCCTGCTCGTCGAAGAGACGATCTCGGGACATCTAAGGAGTTCAGATAAAGAATCGACTGTGCGTTCGAACCTGGCCGCGGCCGCCGATCAGAGAGACTAAAAGATGGTCACTGGCAGGTACTTAGTCCTGACCAGTTTGCGAGAAAAAACCTTTTCATAGGACCCTTAATTGCCTATTTAATCGACTTTTGAGAGCTCTGATTGGAGGATAGGCCCACGAAAGAGCACCAAGCGGTAACGTTATAAAGTGTCCTCCTGATGCGGCCGGCGGCGGCGGTGAACCAGAAGTGTTGGTGCGTCTGCAAACACAAGCGAAACGGACCGAACAGAAGCCGGTGGGACATGTCACCTATGGATATAAGGGCGTAAGCGTAAGTTCGCCTGGCTTCCCCAGTTCCACCCCATACCCCACCGTCGATCCCATTCTGGCTGGTGAGTCAGTATTCCACCTGGGTATCGTATCCGTAAAGGCAACTGTGTGAATGCAGGCTCTTTGTTTGACAAGATCCCCATGCATTCGCATAAAGTAAGGGATAGCCGTCCTCGAATTCACTGGCAGCGTGCTGCCCTTTTCGCTGCAACATTCATAGTAGCCTTTCTCGTTCCATACCACTTCCTCGTGAACACTGTGTACCACAAAGACACTCACCTCGATGGGGAGCAATCAACATGCCTATCCAACGACTCGGATAGCGCCAGGTGGGGAGAGAACAGCACAAGGTTAGATGCCGCTCAAAGCAAGGAGGTAGATCGGGCGTGCATTTTCATTCGCGAGATCGGGGAAAAGGTTATCGTTCCGCTTCTCCGCAGCGTCGAGGCCGAGGAACAGGGGCGCAGGCTCGTCAACTTCGACCAACGCTTCAAAAACACGAACGAGCTCAAACGCAAGGTTGCTGAACAGCTACGGTTGGTACCGGGTCGCACGCCCACCGAAGGGCTGGCTGCGATACACGACGCAGTGCGGTTCACGCTGCAATACCAGGAGGCTGGCTATGTCGCAGGCGTTCGGAGGGATATGGAAAGACTCAGGGATCGGGGATTGATCCTCGTCGCACTACGCAACAGGTGGACCTACGACCAGTACAAGGGTATCAATGCACGTTGGCGAGAACCAACGTCGGGGCTACTGTTCGAAGTCCAGTTCCATACACCTGCTAGCGTCGCGGCAAGGGAGTTGACACACAAGGCATATGAGCGGATACGTGGCGCCATCGTAGAGGGGACAGAGATTGCGACACTGCGGGCATTTCAGCGGCAAGTCAACGCCATGGTCCCGATACCGCCAGGGGCCGGGGATATCAGGTTTGATAGTTGCATGGGGACGTTGTAGCCGAGTCGAGTGGTGGCTGAATGGATGAACGGATGGAAGTGACATTGGCATGTCACGTTGTACTAACACTTGTATGTTCACTTACCTGCTTCCCTACGCACACTTCACTGTAAAATATCATCGAGAGCAATCCATATAGGTTAATCCGCGTCGCTCGATAGACTTACCACCTTTTCCAACTCACCTTCAAGTTCCATCGTTTTCCAGACAAAAAGACCGAGGCGAAGGAGTAGAACATGGCAAGAGGGAATGAAGCGACGAGAAAGAGGGGCAATATCCTGAGGCTGCGCCTATATACATGCGCTCAGATCGATGGCGTTGACGGTTCTCCCTCGATGCATGTGACGCCATACTATTAGTTGAAGTATGTATCAGAGAAGCATGTTGGATGATCGGCCGGTACTTGCCGACACGCACTCGATTCGATATATGACTAGCTGTACAGTGTGCTATACCCCCTCCGCAATCAGCCTCTCTGGGTTCTCCGCCCACCCCCGCCACGTCTCCACAAACGCAGCCAATTCGGCCCCCTCGACGACCCGATGATCTGCACTCCAACTCACGTCCACCTTGAGTCGCCGCTCCCCACGTCCCTCGGTGGCATCCCACACCCCCTCACTCACATCCCATACCCATCGCGCCCGTCCAATCGCCACGATCGCGACCCCTCCCCCTGGGACGAGCACCGGGCTCGCGTGCTCCCCTTGCCCGATCGCACCAATGTTGCTCACGCTGATCGTCCCGCCCCGCCGTGGCATCTCGCGCGGTGTCAATCCAGACGGGACTTGGCGTCCCAGATATGCAAGGTGTGCCACGCGTGAGGCGAGTCCGTGGATCGAAAGCGTCTGTGCGGCGCCGATCGTTGGCGTGTAGAGCCCTGTTGGGGTGGACAGCGCAAGCGTGACGTCAGCCGTGGGGCGAATGGTGAGTGTCGGTTTCCTGTTCTCATTTGCGTCCGTGGCCGGCGTGATGGACGAGCGGAAGAGAGGCCATTCCATCATGGCATTCGCGAGCGTTTTGAGGAGGAAAGGGAGATATGTCAGTTTGGCAAATGTAGCACCGTCTGGAATGGATGGTGGGGCTGGTGGCGGGTGGAGTGCCGATGGGTTGACCGTCTGTGACGAGCGTACCGGGGTCGATGATGGCGGTAGGTAATGGGCTGGGATGTTCGCATTCAATAACGGTAGTATACCATGGAAGCGCGTGAGATCCAGCGAGGTAGCATATCTGTGCTAGCGTCAGTATCTCATCGTCAGTCCACACGAAACGCGCACCCGAATCTGGGTATCTCGAGACTCTGAGAAGCATGGATAGGATAGTCAGCCACGCCAGGGAGATGGCCGCCTGATAGCGCACCTGTGTCATCGCCTTCCACATCCCATACCGCGTCCTGCCCAATTCGACCGCGACATCCTTGTCCTCTGCCCGAACGGCCGGTTCCGGTTCCACTCCAGGAACGACACGTCCGCTGACAATGAACGCCTCGACGTCCTTCTTCTCGATCCGTCCATCCCGCCCACTACCCGGTGCGAGGGCAGAAATATCAACGCCCTGCTGGCGCGCAAAGTGGCGCACGGAGGGGGTAGCGAGAGCATGGTCCAATGTCGACGACGCAAACGACGTCGACGCAGTATTTGTCGGATCAAGCGGGTGCTTGTTTACCGCGTGTGGTATGCTCACCTCCGCATCCCCCTCTCCCCCTCCTCCCTCCTCCACCGACACGGCCGGATCTTGTCTCCCCTCAGACATAGGCGTCACCGACGCATCCGGGTTTACCCGCGGATCATGCCCATGCTCGTCGTCCTGCTCCACTTCGATGAGACACAGTCCGGAGCCGACCTTGGCAATCTCGCCTTCTTGCACCAGGAGCTGTTTCACGACGCCGTCAAACGGCGAGGTAATCTCGACGCTGGCCTTGTCGCTCTGGACTTCGCACAGCGCATCGAAACTCTGCACGGGCGATTGCGCCTTGACGGACCTGCGCCGAGGTCAGCAGAGGGTGCGGAATGGGGAGAGAGATGTCAACGGACCACTTGATGACTTCGCATTCAGTGATACCTTCGCCAATGTCGGCGAGCTTGAAGGTGTGGAGGACTTTGTGGGCGGCGAGGAGGGCGTGGGCTGTGTGGAAGCGGGTGCGGAGGAGGGGGCCACGGACGAGGGCGCGTTGGATTCGAATGGGCACCTTCATCGTGCTCATGAACAAGATCCGTTTGGGAACACTCGATTACTATATAAGGACCTCGGGACGGAGTCGAAAGTCTCTCGCGGAAGTAGTATTCGAACAAGAATGAAAACATTCGCGGAGTCGCGGCGTGAAATGCTAGTGGCGAATTCTGTCCCCACTTGTTTCTACTTCCGACCATGAACCATGGGCGGTTCTTTGGCCGGTCATTAAATGAGCCGGGTATTACTCTCACCTTGCCTCTTCCCTTGTTCTTTTTGCACCATTCATACGATTGGGTATCTCAGTTACTAATTAGCCGCAAGCAGGAAGCCCTCCCCCGTGGCTATAGGTGGACCGTGACCATGATGGTGTTGTATCCCTGGCGAAGATGTTATGTTCCAGGGTTTCCTGTTCTACACAGCCGACCTGATATACGTGACGCTGCGCGCATTGGCTAGAAGTCGGTGCAGCGACTGCGACTCTGGCGAACCCAAGGTTGGTACCGTAACATGGTATCCATGCGTCGGTACACTATGCTCGTTCCAAACTTCAATTCTACTCTTTTTCCCACTATGTCCAATTCTGATGATTCTCGTTCAACCCAGCATAGACCTACTGCCAGTCTCGGCAGACCGCGTATCTCCAAAACGATGATTCTCGAATCCCTCTCCAGGAAGTCTCCGAGTTCAAGCGTATCCGCCGCCTAATACAGCAGAGTTTGTCGCAGGTAGTTGAAACAATGGTGCAGCTGATCGTAACCGGCATAGGTATCATCGCGGTCGTTCAGCGCTGGATTGACCACAGGCAGTGGAAACGCCAGAACACCATGGTGAACAACTTGTGGTCTGGGCCGAGACGGGTACAACCAGCCTCCTTTGGGGCTGTGACGAGCTTGTCCCACTCCATCTGAGCAATGGGATCAGTCCTGTTGAGCGGGAAGTGGGTGGTCTCGTGGAGAGGCGTCACGACTGGATTTGTGTGATGGGGGTGAGGTTCGTAGTGAATTAATTTGCTCTGAGGTTCATCTATTGACACATCTCCAAGTCGTGACGAGGAGGTAGGATGTCAAGAATTTTGTAGGTAAGATTCATCTGGCACGAATCGGAGGCCTGTGGGCGTGAAGCACACCAACGGAACTTTCAGGCACCGTGGCAGCTGAGTCATCATCACTGTTAACACATTTATGAAACAAGTTCGCTTCTTGTCATGGCAATGGTCTGAAAATATCGGCGGTTGTCCTTCGGGAAGCAGGTCACGCGTGTGCCGCCGCATCAGAACAAGCCGTGGCACTGCCCGAAAAAACCATCAAATGATTAAATTACGTAGTGCTGCCGCCTTCATGGTGAACACTCCACAGAGAAGAGCTGATTGCGATGAAATTTCAAGTCCGGTAGGTCATTTCTTGTTAGAAATTGATTGGCGAATCGTTAACCTGATTGCGCTCAGCATGATGTTTGACACTTCTTCAGTTCCTGATAGTCTACTCCACAATTGACAATAAGGTCATATCTGTGCGGGCAATAAACACCTGATGTTGAAAGGTCTGGCATCCCCAAGGCATCCCTGATGCGCTTGTACCCATCGGTCCCACCCTCTCGGTCGCCCGAGGATACTACACCTATCGACGGTCTCGCACAGATATACGTGGCCAGTATCCTTTCGTTCCAGTAGATTTCCTTGCACTTTAACACTGATTGGTGGGTGGGCCTCCCGCACTACGTACAATGGAAAACATCAGCAAAACATGATTTTTAGGTCCCCCCTGTGCAACACTGTGGGCACCTGTATAGTGCATCACAGCGCTGTAGAGTGCTGCACAGAGGGGGACCTAGCCTCATAGCTTAGTCGTGTTTTGCTGATGAAGCCTCGTGAACATTGCATTGTATAGATATAATGCATTTCGCGCATCCCTTGCTTGTACTAGTAATTTTTTCGCTTTGTGCCCTGGCTCTCTATAGTCCAACGGACTCGGAGCTTCAACTTCAAAGTGGAGTGGGGCTGACTATCGATGAGTCAGAGAGATCCAAGTAGGTCACGTGAGGTCTTACCAAGATATCAGGCTTCGGGGGGAAGGTACTGGTGCATCTACTTATCTCAACCCTTCTTGCCGTCAGCTTAGTTGCATTTATGCCTCAAGAACAGCCGAAATTATTGACTAGCCCTACTGGCAACATGGCGACAGACCAGCTGAAGCATCCTGCCGGCCCTGACATTCCAAATTCCAAGCCAGTAGTCGTCGGCGTCTACGGCATTCCCGGCTCTGGAAAGACCTTCCTGCTCAACAAACTCACTCTAGAACTCAAAGATTCGGGGCATTTTTCCTTCTATGAAGGCTCTGCTATGATTTCATCCCTCGTTTTCGGCGGTCTCGCGGCGTTCCAGAAGCTGCCGGAACACGACAAGACCAGATACCGCCAACTCGCCATCACCACAATCGGCAATGAATGCGCCACCACCGGCCGCGCCGCCATTATCACGGGCCACTTCATGTTCTGGGCCGAAGGGGAGGAGGCAGGAAAAGCGGTGTGCACCAGGGGCGACCTGAGCACGTACACTCATATCATTTACCTGGGCGTCCCAACCGAGGTGATTGCCCAACGCAGACTGGACGACTCTGAAAAGACGCGCGCGGCTGTATCCGTTGAACACCTTCGCAGGTGGCAGGAGGAGGAGAAGACACAGCTGCACCGTCTCTGCATGGATCACGGCATCTTGTTCTCGGTGATCGGCTTGGGTCGGTCGTCAGACCTTGTGGCAGATGTTTCGGCGCTGGTACACGACTTCCGGGTCCACACTGAGGAATACAACCTTCGCCGTGCCAAGAGCATTCTGGACCAGGCGCTGGGTCGCGGGTTGGAGAAGTTGGAGACGGTCTTGGTTGTGGACGGGGACAGGACGTTGGCCGCGGTGGATACCGGCGCGCTGTTCTGGAGGATGGTTGCCAAGTCTCGGGGCTCTGAGGAGGAGGATCTGTTGAAGGAATTGTTTAGCAGCCCGCTGGGGTACTCATATGCCGCCTTTCGCCAAGCCAAATTGCTGTATGAAGAGGTACACCGCGACCTGCATTTCAACGACCTTTGCGATGCCGTGGCGGCGGAGGTGACTCTGTACCCCGAGTTCCTGGAGCTCCTGAAGCAGGTGGAAGCATCAGAGCACGTCCGGGCGGTTGTTGTCACTTGTGGGCTCGCTAATATTTGGGAGAGAGTCTTGGAGAGAGCAGGCCTCAGCAGGATCAACATCATCGGCGCTGGACCTATCGGTAACGATGCCATCGTCGTCAACGCCGAGGTGAAAGCCGCCTTGGTCACTCATGTTCACACCGTTCACCACTGCCATATCTTTGCGTTCGGAGATAGTCCTCTGGACCTCGACATGTTATCCAAGGCGGATCAAGCCGTTGTCGTTGTCGGCGAGGATCGAACTCGGAGCAAGACCATGGAGGCGGCACTGTTGGATGCTATTGACAACGGCGGTCTCCGAGCGCGGCAAGCCTTGCTGCCCAGCAATGTGTTGCCGCGGTTGGATACCACCAGGCTTCCCCTGGTAGATATCACAGATCCCGAGTTCATCGAGTCAGTCTTCCGCCGGACACGTTGCCCCAGTCCTCAAGTCCTTCACGCTACATCCAAGCGCGCTGCCAAACTTCTCATGACTCCAACTCGCGACGCAACCATTGCTGGACCGGCTCTCAGAGACGCCCATCGTCGTGTTGGGTGGTATTTGGCAATGGAGTTCCTTGCAGATCTCATCGGCCTCGAAGAATACCGGATCCCACACGTCCAAGGCCATCAGACAGTGGGGCATCGACTCATCCATGAGCAACGCACGCTGATCGTCGCCCTAATGCGAGGCGGAGAAGCAATGGCCTTCGGCGTCAACGACGCCTTCCCTCTTGCCATGTTCGTCCACGCCAAGCGGCCTGAGGAGATCCTTCCAGAGCATGTGGAGCAGCAACACACCGTGTTGTTGGTAGACTCAGTGATCAACAACGGGAACACGGCGATGCAGTTTATCCAGCGCGCGAGGGATCTGCATGCCGGTGCTCGAATCGTGGTAGTGGCCGGTGTAGTCCAGTACCAAGCTGTCACTGGGGACAGACCACTCGCGCGGGCACTTGTCCATGACGCCAATCTAAACATCGTAGCGCTTCGCCTCTCGGACAATAAGTATACCGGCAGAGGCACCACAGACACGGGGAATCGTCTGTTCAACACCACGGACATAGCTTGAACTGTTTGGGAATTAGTGAAGTGATTAGTAGGTGTCCCATTGAGCCATCAAGCGGTAGATTTGTCATTCCAAGGGGTCGATTGGTCGGTCCCGACTCCGACAGCTTGGAATGACGAATTTGCCGACGAGTCTGCGTATAAATTGTGACAAGGAAGCTTGTTTTAGTACGTTCTGCGAATCTGCGTGTTAAAAATAACCATCATACTTACAGGTAAACGAACTGACACATATCTATGTAACCCATCTGAATGCCACTCATCCAATACACACACGTTGACTCGGAAATGTCCCTAGGAGTTCTAGGACTCTTAAGTATGTGCGCACCCCAAGTGACACGCGGGCCTTATGAATCAACGTACACACGCCAGCAACGCATCTTGCTGTCAGCCGCCCTGGAATCGCCCGGGCACCCACCGCACTTGACGATTTGAACGTCCTGGGATCCGATCCTGAGCGAGGTAAGCTGCCCGGAACGGTAGGCTATAGCCGTTCCCATGCTACTGACTCATCCCTCGCCGCCAGCATGACGACCCCACTCACAGTCCCGCGCTGCTTCGCTG
>JBBPQL010000800.1:0-17019 GCA_038092515.1 Boletus subparvulus | reverse complement strand
CGTGCACCGCTGAACCAACTGTGCAGATTTTTCCTGTCCGAGATAACAGGGATGGGAGTAACAAGGAAGGATGACAATAGTCTTAGCAGAGGTTGACAACGTCCCAGAGGTGGTTCACCTTGTGCACCGCGACTTGTGAACAAGTTGCGTTGATCATCTGTAACACCATCACGCCTCCCGCGGCAAAGGGGACGCCAGATAGCGTCGCGGCTAACTGGGCGGCACCCAACGTGGGTCCAATGACGTTGGTCGCCATGAGTCCGGGAAAATAACAATCTCGAATACAGTGGAAGGATCGAGTCCAAGAGATCCAGGGAGCGAATGGGCCCACAGCAGACGTTACCCACCGTCACTGTCTAATATATAGCCAGGCTTGCGCACAGAAAAGGTACGCGGATCTTGGGCGTTGAACGAAACTATCCGTGGAACCGAGTTTGGAGGCCACGTCTCACTGCTGAAGGTGGACCTACAACCTTCCATATCTTTCCATTAGCTGTGCTAGTGCCTTCTGACATGTTCACGAGCGGGGCGCCCGTCCCGCCGGGGTGTGAAAAACTTCACGCACGCACCAGAATCCGCGAGAGACTGGTATCATGAATCACGATACGGTTAGCTTCAGTGTGGACGGGCAACTTTGAATTCCGAGTCGTCCTTGGCGTGTCACAGTATGGCGATGAGCACTGAGCCCACAGCACGGAGAAGACGCGTCTTCATTCTTCCGCGCAGCAGTGGTCGGTCACGTCGGCAGTGTGAGCAAGCTGTTTACCGACGCGATTACACCGCGATCAAGCCGCGTGCTGTCCGAGCTTACTCAGTGCACCCCACCAAGATGGGTCGCAAACGACAACGTTCAACGCAAGTCACGCTGACTGACGACGACGAACAACCCGTCGCTGAATCCGAATCTACACCCGACCAAGACCGTGGCTCGATATCCCAAGCGGACGAGCTGCCCGAGGAGCGGAAGAAGGAGCTCGATGTCTGGGACGCGTTCAAGGAGGAGCACCACGAAGGTCCGTTTCCAACGCATCTTCAACGCGTGCACAGTCCGACGTCTCTCGTATCACGTAGTTCTCGAACAGCTGCCATTGTCGTTGCATCGCCAGTTCAAGCTGATGCGCGAATTGGATTCTCAGAGCGAGGGTACGCGTCCGGGTGGTTTTCTCGTATCGGCGTTTCTGACACTTTTGGCCACGTCCAGTTTTCCATGCAGCCCTCTTGACATACGTTCGGCGATACATTCAGCTGCGAGAGAGCTTTGCGGCACGAAATGCTCAAGCCGACGCTGCCCATGCAGCGGGAGCCCCATCCAACGCAACGGACGTGAACAATGTGGACGTTGATCAGGGAGGCGACGCGGCCCCAGATGCAATGCAGGTCGACTCTGTCGAATCCTCGCACAATAAAGTGACTACCGTTAATGACGACGTCGCGAACGCTAGCCCTCCTGCGACAAACCAACCAAAGCCTAAAGGGACGACACGTACGCTCCTCCAACACATCGCCCAAACTTCGGAAGAGGCTATCCGGGCTGCCGAAGAGAAAGTGAGCATCGCGCAGACTGCATATGAAACTGTGAGGGAATCGTCCGCTCTTTCCCGCGTTTGTATCGCTCATCCGTGCATGCGATAGGTAGACCGCCACATTCGCCTACTCGACCAAGCTATCAAAGAACAAGAGGCTGCCATATCCCTTGGGGTTCGTCCCGGCACCCACCTAGCCCCGATCCTTCTCCCGGACCTCGTGGTCCCTCGATGGGCACGTCCCCCACGCGTCGAACACAGTCCCGTCCCATCGCTCTCTCCCGAGCCAGGGCTATACGTCGAAGAGTCATCAATCCTCGAGCTTCTCCCATCACAAAACCCATCACCCAAGGCACCCAAGAAGGGGAAGAAGGCTGCCCCTCCCAAGCCCACCAGACCCGAAAAAGAGGAAACCCAACCACCCGTTGTGGTTGGCAGCGAAGAGCCTCCTCGCATCCGTCGCACGGGTGTCCGCCTCACTATTCCTGCTCAACCTCCGGCCGCAGGGCCGAGCGTTCCAGCCAATCCGAATGAAGACCGGTATTGCTACTGCAACCAGGTATCGTTCGGAACGGTGGGTATTGTCGCTTGTTCTTTCTCGCACTTTCCGCCGCCTTCTCTGGTTGACTTCCCTAGTTATTTCTGCCCTTTTTATTCTTTGACTGTTGCTTACTGTCGCTGTCGTAGATGATCGCATGTGACAACGAGGGTCAGTGTAAGTTGGAATGGGTAGGTTGTTTCGTCAGTGCCCTGGGAGATGTACTGACAGGCACGCTTAGTTTCACCTTGGATGTACCGGTCTTTCGGAAGTGCCGAGCAAGAAGACGAAGTGGTACTGTCGAGAATGCAAGCTCAAGTTGACACAAAAGGGGAGGTCCAGAGTTTGAGATCCGAGTACGCCAACATCAAGGCCAGAGTGCGTGGACAGCTAGCACATGTGGTATAATACAGCAAATAACTTATCCTAGCGTGAGTCGATCCATGAGCTAGTCCGCGGCGACGCTCATATTGAGCTTGTTGGCGAGTGTCTCCATATATACCTCTACAAATGGACGTCAGCTAAAGTGATCGGCTTGACAGGGAAAGTCTACCTGTTTCATGGCGAAGTTTCCAATACTCGGCAAGGAGCTCGTTGAGCTCGGCCTCGCTCTTCTTGAGGTGTTCCGCCATCTGGGTGATGTTAGATGAATGCCATGAGCAAGGCAAGGCAATTACCTTTGCCTCGGTGTCATCGGCCTCTATGCGGAGTTCCTCCACTAGTTTGTCGTTATCGCGGCGTTCAATGTCCATTTGCTCGTATTCACGTTGAAGTCGTTCGATGGTCTGTTGGCTTGCGTGACGCTTCTCTTCTGCATGCCTCTGAGCCCGTTCGAGCTTGTCTTGGGCATTTGCGAGCTGTCTGTGCACTCGCTGAGACGCTGCATGAGCGAGGGAAACTAGAACGGGGAGAAGGGGATGACGTGCCTCCTTTTTCATTTGGAGTTCGATCCGCTCGATCTTTTTATAGTCTTGGCTATCTTTTACGTCCGCGAGCTCCTTTTGGGAGCTTTCTAGGAGTTGGGCTTCTTTCTCGATGGCCTGGAGCTGTTCTACACAGCTACGTACGTCCTAAGGGGTGAAAGTAGGTCGAGGAGCAGATCAAGAGGGAAGGAGGCACCTTTTCGATGTTGGTCAGGACGGTGATCTTTGCCTGGAGATCTCTTGCCTTTGCCTCGTGCATGGCAAGAGTTTTTTTATCGTCGATGGCAGTAGCACCCATTGAGGTGATGTTGCGCTTTATTCTTTCGGGGCTTTGGACGATCCTGCTCCTGGTGCGCTGTATGTTGTCCAAGAGGAGGGAGGTTTCGGAGTTTATGTTTTCCTTTTTCAAGATGATGTTTGCTTTTTCGACCTTGAGGGCTTCGATGTCCTTTACGACGACCTGAGTTGTTTCTTTGGTGGCCATGAGATGGGCTGTTATGGCTGCGTTGTCTGTGCGGAGTTGGTCGCACTTTGGCTCGTCTTTTGCGCGTTGGGCCCTGGGATGTCGCTCGAGAGGGGACGAGGATGTCGAGGATGGTGCTTACTTGAGCGTGTCGAGTTTGTGCTGGAGGGCAGCGAGTTCCTGGGCGACGCGCTCCCTCTGCTCGATGATGGTGGTGGACTCGTCGCGGAGCCTGTTGACGAAGGGCGTGCATTGTTCCGCAAACTTGACAAAGTTGATGAACGCGGAGAGGATGAAGCGGGTGCGTTCCGTGTCTGGGAGGTGGAGGTCCTTTGAGCTAAAGTCCATGATGCGGGCGGCGTGTGCAAAGCGGGTGAGGTGGCAGAGGAGGAGGTTGTGTGCGATGCTGGCGGCGTAGAGATCCTGGACGGGGTGAGGAGGGGCGAGGAGGGGGAGGCGATACGTACGGTGTTTGGGTCGTCCAGGGCAGCGAGGGCGTTCTGCGCGGGGTCGTGGAGGACGTCTGGGGAGATGGAGGTGACCTGCTCGAGACAGGCGGAGTACACGCCGGTGACAAAGTCGGAGGAGGGACGGGCGAGCTGCTCGTTGCTGACGGAGAGGCCCCACTCGGAGAGGGCGGCCATGATCTCCGGGGCGGACATGTTTGGGAACCAGTACTGCCCGGCCATCATCGTGGTGGGTGATCGACGCGACGATCACGTGGCCTTTAATTGGACGCGAACGTTTCGTCGACTTGAGCTGCCATGTCCGACCCCCAAAAGCCACCCAGAAAGGTCCGTTCATCGTCCCCGTCCCCTTCTCTCCCCGACCGTCCCACAGGCACCCTCCAAGTTCAAGCCTGCCATCCCCGGCGCCCCATCCTCCGCCGCAGCGGGTACGTGGCCTTTCCTCGCTGCGTGTCCGTCCTCATGCCTTTCATCAGCACGCATGACTCTCAAGAAACCCACACCCATGTCCCCATCCGACGTCCTCGAAATACCCGACTCTCCCTCCGCCCCACTCCCAGCAAAGCGCCCCCCCGCCGACTTCTCCCAAGCCTCTCCCTCGAAGCGCTTCAAACCCTCCTTTCCCCTCGACATCGACCACATCCCCCACACGACTTCAAAGGGAAAAGCCCCGTACTCAGCCCGTCGCCCCTCCGCGGACCGAGGAGAGCCGTCCACCGAGGTGGATTCTCTCAACTTGGGTATTGGTCGTGCTAAAGTTCCAGCTGACCCTTTCAAGTCTTCTCGCAAGCTCCCGCCACCCTTTGCGTCTCCGCGTCCTCTCCCGTCCACCCCTCAACAGACATCGCGTGACTTTTCGGACCTCCACTCGGTACTTTGTCTCTTGCAACCATATCCACCGTCTCTTACATCTACCAGAAATCGCTCGATGACCTCCGGTCTTTACTCTCGTCCAACCAGAATATCCGCGCCATGATCGGAAAAATGATATCCGATCATGTTCAGAGCACCCAAGATCACGACATCATAACTCTCTCTCTCTTCTTGTCAGTGCCTCTCCTCGCCCCATCTTTCTCGGCACCTCATCTCCCTGTAGATCACAGGCAGATGACCGTATTCGTGCCATTAAACAACGCATCGCCGCCCTAGATCCAGTCGAGGAATTCGACCAACGTTCTCGTTCGCTCCCTGCCCCCTTCCCCATGTTGCCTTCAGCAAGTACCACCAAACAACTCGATACCAGTCACACTCCGCCCTCCTCTATGGCTATTTCGGACACTTCCAACACTACGCTCGACACCATCGCATCAACCAATAATGCTTCCAACATGACCCATGACACTCCTATGACAATGGATTCCCCAGACCTCGTCGAACTCGATTTAGACATATCCGCGACAACCCTTGTTGTCGGCGACAGCGACGATGCATATTACGACAAGTTTGACCCGATTCCAGATGACTTGGCCTTCTTCGACATGGACATGGACAAGCCCGAAATACCCCCACCAACTCCTTCCTCGTCGATGTCTGTTCCAGTTATTCCCGCGACTCCTCGCGCACGCATAGATCATACCTCATCACCATACTACAGAGAAGTCATCACAATTCTCAAGCATACCTTCAAGCTGTCAACTTTCCGCACTAACCAACTAGAATCCATCATTGCCACCTTGGATGGCAAAGATGTCTTTTATCTTGCCCCAACCGGAGGCGGCAAATCTCTTTGCTTCCAACTCCCCGCTCTCTGCGTCACAGGCAAAACCCAAGGAACGACCTTTGTCATATCTCCCCTCATCTCGCTCATCGCGGACCAAGTCGCAGCCCTGCGGAAGAAGGGTGTTCCCGTTTTCCCCCTCACCAGTGCTGCAGAGGAAAACGAAGTCCGACAGGCGATGCGCATGATGAGAAGTAATGCCGAGGAAAAGCCGAAGCTAGTATACACCACTCCAGAAAGGTTACAGAAGAGCGACTCTCTCAAGGATGTCGTAGATCAACTGTACGGGGAGAAGCAGCTGGCAAGATTCGTGATCGACGAGGCACACGTCATCGGAAGCTGGGGAAGAGATTTCCGTGCCTCTGTAGGTCTACAGTCTACCATCTTGACCATCCAAATCGCGCGTTCCTGATTTGAGCACCAAGTATGCAGAGTTGAATATTCTCCGCAAGAACTGGCCCAACGTACCCATCATGGCGCTCACCGGCAGTGCAAACAAAGACGCGATACAAGACATCAAGCACAACCTTGCGATGCGAGACCCTGTCTGCCTCGCCCAGTCTTTCAATCGCCCCAACCTACACTATTCGGTCCGCAAGAAACCGACCCTAAAGAAGGACCTCGTGCAAAATATCGCGGGATTCATCAAGACACACCACCCAAATAATACTGGCATCATCTATGCGCTGTCGAGAGCCGAGTCCGAGGAAATGGCACAGAAACTCAGGGAAGAGTGGGGAATTGAGGCGAGACATTACCACGCAGGTATCGACAGCGAGGAGCGGAAGCTCAACCAGGACGATTGGATGGCAGGGAGATGCAAGGTTATAGTGGCCACGGCACGTATCAGGTGCTACAGCATGAGTCATTGCAGCTCACCTTCCAATAGATTGCCTTTGGGATGGGAATTGATAAACCAGATGGTATGCGTCATGACACTCCCTGGGGACGATGGCCCTGACCTTTATATTCAGTTCGATTCGTCATTCACGCAACGTTATCAAAGGACATGGATGGGTACACGCCATTTCGTCCGACTAGCCAGTGCCCGGATTAACGGATTCCTTAGGTATTATCAAGAAACGGGACGAGCTGGGCGAGACGGTCGATCCTCTGACTGTGTTCTTTGTAAGGGTTTCTTTCCTCTAGACCCTTGTCACTCACGACATACTGCCTCTCGCTTCCAGTCTACACGTTTAGCGATGCTGTCAAAATCGAAAAGATGCTTCGGAATCCCAACAGCAACGATCCCACACGCGATAAACCTTCTGATGCCGAAATCGAACGCCAGGTCGCCAAACTCTCAGGTGTCGCTGCTTATTGTTGCAATGAATCCGATTGTCGACGCGTGCTCCTTCTCCGTCACTTTGACGAGGAGTTTAAGCCAGAGGATTGCCACAATCAATGCGACAACTGCCACAGGCCCGGCACGCTTGTCCGGCATGATTTCACCACAGAGGGCCAGCAAGTCATTCGACTCTTGCAGGAGATGATGACCGTGAACACCAGTCGTGGCGTGACGCAAGGCCAGCTCAAGGATACATGGAAGGGAAAAAACAACAAGGCCGTCCAACAGTACAAGAAGCTCCCCTTGTACGCTTCCGGTAAACCGCTGAGTCACCCCACCATTGAGCGTATATACAACCACCTCGTCACCGAGGGGATCGTCTCGGCGTATAGCGTCCCATGCAGCAGTGGTTATTCTAATACTTATATCCAGGTAATTGGCTTTTTTTTTGCACTTCGCCCGTAGACGCTGACATGGTCATTAGCTCGGTAGTGCCGCTCCGGATTATCTGGACGGAAGCAAACAATTGGTGTTATCCTGGAAAGAAAAGGATGCAGATTCCAAACTGTCCACAAAGAAGACAAACGCAAAGCCTGCCAGTGCGCCGCGCAAGAAGGGCAAGGAACCGGATCCTCAGCCAATATCTCATTACCTTAATTTGTACGAGGACATCGAGGACGCAGACGATCCGTCCGAATCGGAAGCGCTCAAAGACGCGGTTGACAATACCGACGTGCCCGAGCCGACGACGTCAAGGATCTCGCAGGCTGGTACCGCGCGGTCAACCGGTTCAACGAACCGTTCGGCGGCTTTGCAAGAGCCGACGACGTCAAGGGTTCCGCAGTCCGGTACATCGCGGTCAGCTGGTTCGACAGACCGTTTGGCAGCTTTGGAAGAGCCGACGACATCAAGGATTCCGCAGGCTGGTGCGTCGCGGTCGGCTGGTTCGACGGACCGTTCGGCGGCTATGCAAAGCACACCGGCCGCGGTCCCTGAAGATGACCCCGCTGCGAGGTTGCAGCGGTTGAAAGAGGCGAGACGCCTGGTAAGTGTTTAGATTGGCTTTTCGATCGGCGCGTGGACCGTTCTCGCAATATAGGTCTCGGAGAGGTTCATGAAATACCCAGAGGACACCATTCTGCAGGATGACACCCTTCAGCTCCTGGCATTGACCAACCCGAAAGGTATGTCATGATGACCGCCCATTACGGCGACACGCGCGAATTAGCTGATGGATGGACACGTACCACAGATGAACAAGCATTTAAAAGCATTCTCACGGACTGTGAGGAACCAGTGCTGGTCGAGGACAAATGGAACTCCTTTGGTCATGAATTCCTTGCTGCCCTCCGGAATGTGTGAGCTTTGATGTGGGTTTGGGAACACTCATCTACTGACGTTGGGAGAATAGATCTCATGCATGCAAACCATTTGATACCTTCAAGATGCGTCGCGAATTTGCATTCAACGGATGAGCACTTTAAGCTCGTTAATGACTCCACTTCCAAAGAGCACTACAGTACAGTTGCTCACAATGCATAGGGTTGTAGATGATGCATAAGTTTGAGGGGGGGGGGGAAGAAAAAAAAAAGAGGTTCTTTCAACCATTTTACTGCCAGCCAAAATGCATTGGTTTTTGGTAGTTCCGACCATATGCATTGTGAGCAACTGTACTGTATTCATTCATGTTCCCTTGCACATATCATGTATTGTTTTATACATTACTGTACGAGCCATTGACACAAATACCGAAACGAAACAAGAACCAATGACGAGAGAAGATGCATGACGGAGAGGACATCTGACTGAAGCTAATAACCACCCCCGTCGCCTTGTACGGCCCTCTGCGACGCCATCTGTCGGCGTTGTGCGTCCTCCAACTTGGGACAATTTGAGATGCCGTGACCGAGACCTGAAAGGGGCGTGAATATCACGAGTCGAGTACGAGCACGACCTTACCTCCACAGACCGGACATCCCGTGAGGGACCCCCCTTGCGCCGCACGTGGATCCTGGATGGTTTGCAAGAACGGAGGGACCCTACGCATTCAGTTCAGTACCAGCACATGAAACCGAATAGTAGAGAGAGAGCCAACGCACTTTTGCCCCGCCTCCATCAACAAATATTTGAGATCCAACAACGTCTGTTCGGGCGTACCCATGTTCACAAACGTGGTCGCGATGCCCGTTTTGCCGCTCCTACCCGTACGCCCGATCTGGTGCACGTAGTCCTCGATCTCTTTCGGCATGGAAAAGATGATGACGTGTTGGATGTCGTTGAAGTCGAGTCCTTTGGAGGCAACGCTGGACGCGACCATGACGTCTTTGGCGCCAGATTTGAAGGACTTGATGGCGTATTGGCGTTCTTCTTGGGCTGTTGGAGGACCGGGCGTCAGTAAAAGAGGATTCTGGTACGCGTGTCATGAGAACGTACATTTCGAGCCGTGGATCGCGACTGCTTCGACGCCTTTCAGGAGGAGGTATTCTTGTATATCTGCGACGAGAGCAAGTTCACGCCGTCAGGGCCAATGGATGGAAAGGACGTTGCACGGACCATCGACCTCGTTCTTGTTCTCGCTGAAGATGATCACGGGTGGCGCCGTCTTTTGTAGACACTCGAGGAGGTACACCATCTTTGCTTCCTGCTTGACGTATTCGACGACTTGGAGTACGTCCAAGTTGGCAGCGCCTGCACGGCCGACGTTCACGAGCACAGGTCTGACGAGTGATTGTTGTGCAAAGTCTTGAATCTTCCGCGGCATCGTGGCAGAGAAGAGGAGTGTCTGGCGTTGACGCTACACATGCAGGTCAGAGGCTCTTCGGAAGGCGACGGTTGAGAGACGCACCTTGAAGAAACTCATGATATTTCGGACGTCGTCCTCGAACCCCAAGTCGATCATGCGATCCGCCTCGTCCATACATAGAAACTTGCAATTCGCAAACCCGAACTTCTTCTTCTCCAACATGTCTATCAGTCTGCCAGGTGTGGCGACGACGACGTGAAGTCCCTTGTTCAACACGTGGCTCTGCTCGCCCATGGATATGCCACCTATACACAATAGCGTGTTCAGAGGAGGATATTTGTGATCTTTGGAGATGGCAGCCGTCCATGAGAGCACGTTTTCGTACGTTTGCGTGGCAAGCTCGCGCGAGGGACAGAGAACGACACCAACGGGACCTTCGCCACGGACCAAGGGAAGACGGGCTTCATCTTCGAGAGCGAACATGATGAGGGGAAGACAGAAAGCAAGGGTCTTTCCGGAACCTGTGAACGCAATCCCGATCATGTCTCGACCAGAGAAGCTGTAGGGCGTGAGCGCGCTGGGTTGTCCGACGAGAAGAGGAAACCTACGCAGTGGGTATGCCTTGAAGCTGGATGGGGGTGGGGGTTATGATTTTCTTGGACTTGAGGAACTGAAGCATAGAATCTGGTATTTTCATATCCTGAAACATTATGAGAGTCCTCATGTTTTGAATGCGGATAGCTACTCACCTCAAAATGCTCGATAGGAGGTGGTATGTCCTCGCCATCGACGATGATGTGGTACTTTTCGCGTAGACGTCGGTGCTGCTCTTCTGTGCGTTCGCGGATATACTTTGGAGGTCTCCATCTGAGCGGGGGATCAGGTTAAAGCGTTGTGGGCAGGACGGCGCGCGTACGAAGTCCTGAGCGACTCTGAATACTGTATACCCTTTGCGAGCTCCAGATCGGAGGCGAGCTTTCTCCGACTAGCTATTGCAGAAAGGATTTCAGCGTCGGCCTCCTCGGCCTTTTCTACCTCTGTCTTCCCTGCATCTAGAAGAAGTGGGGTGGTGAGACGAGGTGACGGGAGACGAATGCAAGACGCGCACCCTCTGCGGCCTTGCGAGAATGGACCTCCTGGGCCTCCAAGAGGAGCGTTCTCTCCTTCCTTGCGCCTTCCCTGCGTCTCTCCTCTTCGCGTTCCGCATCCTCCTTCTCGAGCCGCTCCTCTAGTTGATGTTTTGCCTTTTCGCGGTCCGAGGTGGACGACAGCGCAGAGAGTTTGGCGAGTTTGGCCTGGCGTCGTTGAGCGACGGGGACGTACGGTTCGTAGGTGTCGTCGCCGTCGTCGAGCTTGTAGACTGGCGGCGAAGGCGAGCGTTGGATGCGACGCCGTTTCTGTGTCGAGTCGGACATGTCAACAAAGTCGCGTCTTGATGGCGGACCAGTTCGACCCCGCGACGCACCCCCACAGACGATGTAAGTGCCCTCTGCGCATCCGCATCTCCTCCTCCTCACCCCCCGCAGACAATCCCCTCACCAACACACACATCCTTGTCTCTCCGCACCGTACAAAGCGTCCTTGGCTTGGTCAGACAGAGCCCCCCGCACCGTCCAATCTCCCCCGCTATGATAAGAGCTGTTATCTCTGCCCGGGGAACGCCCGCGCGAACGGTTCGGTCAACGAGGACTACACGGCCACCATGGTGTTCGAGAACGACTATGCTGCCGTTCTCCCACCGCCGGGTCCCGCTGCCCCCGCTGCCCTCCATCCCTTGCTGACCACCGAGCCGATCCAGGGTGCCTGCGACGTCGTCTGTTTCCACCCGAGGCATGACCTAAGTCTGCCCACCCTCCGCACAGACGACATCGTGACCATCGTCCAAGAGTGGACACGCATATACCATCATCGGGGCACTCAGGACGGCATCGAATATGTCCAAATTTTCGAGGCAGGTCGCTCTCTTATCCCCAGCGAGTGCGTCGGTTGATCACAGGAAGGTCAGAACAAGGGTGCGATGATGGGTTGTTCCAATCCGCATCCCCACAGTCAAGTGTGGTCCACCTCTATACTTCCTACTCTCCCGGCCAAGGAGCTGAGCAATCTGCGCAGTTACGCGCAGTCCCCTGCAGCAACGACCAATGGGCCAAAGGGGTACCAGAACAAGCCGTGTCTCTTGTGCGAATACGTCACCTATGAGCGTACCGCAAGCGAACGCATCGTGGTCGAGAACGAACACTTTGTTGCTCTAGTTCCGTGGTGGGCTTATTGGCCATTTGAAGTATTGGGTAAAAGCACTTTCCGCTCGAGTTCGTTTCGAGAGCTCACCTATACCAGTGTTACCATACAAGAGGCATATACCCTCCTTGTCCTATTTCACCCCAGAAGAGACCCGCGCGTTCGCAGAGATCATATCCCAGGTCACGATCCGCTACGACAATCTCTTCTCCTGCTCGTTTTCCTACGCCATGGGCATCCACCAACGGCCCCTCCCACCCAAGCGTGTCGATGGAGCACTGGTGGAGGACGAGGATGATATTGCCCATTTCCACGTCCATTTCGAGCCCCCGTTGCTGAGGAGCGCAACGGTGCGCAAGTTTTTAGCTGGGTACGCCGTGTCCTTGTTTGCTCCAGATCAGGGCTGATGTGTCCGGGCAGATACGAGGTCATGGCGGAACCTCAGCGTGATCTTACGGCGGAACAAGCTGCACAGCGGCTAAGGGCGTGCTCGTCTGTGCATTATTCGCATGCGTAAGTAACTACATCCTCCCGAACCCCCGATGGTTGGTAACCACATCTCAGATGACTTCCCCGCGATTTCGTAGACGTGATAGAAAGAGAGGGGTGCTCACTGCCATGGGCTGAGCTTGTAATGTGCTAAGACGAGTCGACGAGACTAGTGTGCTGTATGGGGAAGTAAATGAAAGTGACTGGGACAAACAGTAGAAAAGGACTCGTACCAGTTTGACCTCAGGCTAGGCGTTTGGTTCCAGGTACATACTAGTATCGTCGTCCGAGTCAACGCGATCCACGCACCGGCTTGCCTTCTCCCACTTCACCTTGCTCTGCGTATCCGACGTACGCACGCACAATCCCCGCCTCGTCAAGGTCTATGACTTGCACAAGACCAGACCCCTTCCTGATTCCTATTCGACGCAACCTGCCTGTTGTCTGAGCCTCGAGCGACGGACACGCTCTGGCGCTGCAGATTCACCATTGCCCACATCACTGAAACATAATTTTATTGGTAATGGGATGAGCTGAGTTATCTACTACCACGTCTGATAACAAAATTAAGTTTATTTTCTAGAAATGTTATTGAATACCATTTCCCTCCTGGTTTGGACTCCCTGGAGGATATAAAGGGGATCTCCCACGGCATTTCTGGTTTGTAAACCTAGCCCCTCGGCCCCTCCGGGACCCGGGACCAGGAATATTTATCGACTAGTCTTTTCCCGAGGCGGAATTTGTTTACCACTATGTATTGACTAAGTTGTAGGTACATATCCGGTCATGCCCGAGGTGTTAACCCCGTTACACGGCGTTAAGAGGTCAGTACCTTTACCTCCAAGTTCATCCTGCCATTATTATTTCATCTAATTAATCGTTCGTACCTAGACTTCATGATATTCTAGGAACTTACATCATGGATACGGACATATGGTGGGTGTTGAATATCCGCGTTACATGGCGTTAAGAGACTTCGTGATATTCTAGGCATCGACACAAGTTACTCGTGAGGGACGAGTATCTCGTCGCAAAGCCAACGTTAGAGATAACTACATATCGAAGAGGGGTTTACGTTACAGGCCAACCTGGAATCGGTAAGTCTTGGACGACATTTGTGGCACCTCGAACTTGAACCTTAGCTCCTTGCCTCATGCCGCCAGGAAAAACGTTTTTCCTCATCTATCTACTCATTCAACGTCTCAGCGACAGACAGGCAATCGTATTGCAGTTCTTGGGTGGCGAAGATTACTATGCGCCCTTTAGAGACACCGTTACCTTCCACCTGGTCAACAAAGCAGTACTGCTAGATCAATGTCCCTACGTGTGGGCTTTACCAGGACGGAGTTGTACGGGCGAGAGTATTTTGCGGGCTGTACACATGGATTCGCCATCCGTGGTTCCAGACCACGTCGCCCAGGGCCGCGTGTTACAAGGAGTGGAGCAAACAAGTAGGCGCTAAGTGCTACATCATGGACATTTGGTCCAAGGAGGAAGTTGTGGACCTTGGGTAAGTCGAACACTCTGCATTGCGGCGAGATCTGACAAGACGCTCAGCACACTGTTGGAACTGGACGTCCAGCACATGACCACCCTCGCGAAGGAGTGGGGCAACCTTCCTCGAGGATTGCTGGAATACTGCGTCGATTTCCAGGACTGGGAAATCAGGGCCCATTACCGTAACAGAGCCGGAATGGCTGTCGAACAATGTAAAAGCATGATGGATGAAGGAGTGCAAACCAATCTCCCTGATCCTCCGTCGATGTTCTATTTCTTTCGGCCGATGCAAATTCATATCTCATCTCACTTGCCCTTCAGACTCGGATGTTTGATGCGTTTTCCGCATCGATATAAAAACAGCTGTAAGCATAACATAATGTTCTAAGGCGTGAAGTCCGGAGTTCCTGAAACTGCCACGTAGACCCGTTTGACCCTGAAATATTTCAACGATATCCATGGGGCCCGTCGATACTAGGTCTACGAAGTGAGATAAATACACCCACCTCCAGCCTGTCTACTCAGCCATGTCTTACTCCCAGCACCTTGTATCACCTATACTGCCAACTGCCCTTGCAACTCGTACACATGTAGATTTACCTGGCTATGATCTCTGGTTGTCCAACGTATGCTTCGTTCCAATGATTTTCGCAGTGCTCATGCCAAGTTCAGATCGACAACGTTCATGTCCTGCCGACAGAACTTGATGTCCCCATGTTTAAGGAGGCTCTCTCCAAAGTTCTGCAACTATACCCACACGCTGCGGGGCAGCTTCGATGTAGTGATGGTCGTTGGTCTGTGGGTTGATTTACAGGAATCGGCTAGACTGCTATCTCACCTCTCTTAGATTGAACTCACCAATACTGCTGTTCCTGTGGACATTGATTTCAAGCTCGACATGAGCTCTAACTCACTCCTGAACGGTGATTGGGTTATCCAGGATGATATATCCCCGTTCCTAAACCATCAACCTATCGATGCTAACCTTGTCAACGGCGGTGCCCCCCTTCTTCGTCTTAAATTAACTTTCTTTAAGGACGAAACTTGTATCGGAGTCTCTTGGCATCACACACTTGGTTTGTCACTTTTCCTGATCCCATTCGTATGCTTCTGATTGCTCAACACTAGGTGACGCTATCTTGCTGTCGCGTTTCATGCACACCTTCTCCCAATTTTATCAAGCTCTACCCCTGCAGTATGCAGCTCCAACCTTCAAGAAACACCACTTTTCGACACCGCCATGTTCTATCATAGCCGAGTTTTGGCCCCGCATGCCTCGTTTACACGACGCTTGTTTCTTCAGCGAGTTTGGAGAAATATTTGCTGAATCGTGCAAAAATCTCGAACATCTGAGATGGCGGTTCGAAAGTCACGACCTCTCCGAGCTTCGTTCGGCACTCTCTTCCCATGGACAGGGCGAAATATGCCTCTCGAAACAAGACTGTCTTACAGCTTATCTCGTCGCTATATTAAATCATAACAGAAACATGCCTGTGCAACAAGTCACAAATGCAAGCAGCGTAAGTAGTTTATATGACGGGCGTTGGTGTCCTCATTTGTTTTCAGTATCGTAACATAAGCGCTTCATTCGTCGACGGGGATGTGGCAGGCAATCTGATACAATGTGTTCGTGCATTCCATTGGTTTCTCGCTAGAACCGATTGATGAATAGTGCTGAACTCACCAGGTTCCTGCTACCGTTCCGACGGATTTGGCTGGAATTGCTACGGCTCTTCGACATTCGCTGATACAGTGCAAGGAACCCGATTACCTCTATGGTTGGGTGACAGTGGCAAGCAACCACATGCTCAAGATAGCAAATGCTGGAAAATTATTTCTCTTTCCGCCCCATGACAATGTCGTAACCGTCAACTCAAACACAGTGTAAGTAACCAAGTTGTGCAAATATTTCAAAGCAACTCGAAGGCTTATTTTCACGTTAGGGTCGACTGGTGTGGTGCACATTTTGGATGTCCCGAGGGTTCCCGGTTTCATTCGACCGGAATGGCCAAGTTCTATCTAAGATGTTTCAGGTCCAATCCAACGAAAGGAGACGACGGTGTATGGCGAGCTCGGCAGTCGGTTGATATCTCGATGGGAGTGATGTCCGAACTGGAACCTAAACTCCTCGAAACGCTTGCTCGTGGCATCCAACATAATCTCAACAATGAACTTGGAAATGCCGACTGCCGTCGGCGAAAACCTTGCTCGACGGTAACTCGACGGGAATTCAGTGCAGCAGTGAACTATTCAAAACTCTCGTCGAATTCTGTCTAAGAAATATCTACTCTTTATTTATCTATCAGTATGGAGGCTTGCAACCGTGACAATGAGTCATAAAATAGTCATATTGTCCTATATCCTTGTTCGAATTACTCTTGCTCTTCACCCAAACCGGAGAATATCTACCCAGCCATTAGCAATGCAGTGGCTCATTTGATGTCAGGATTCACATCTATCAACGAAATCGCAGCAAGATAAGGACGTCGAGAGAGCGCGCAGGAGGCTCCGTCGACAACAGCGACGGAGCATATCGATCCGCAGATCAGCAGAACTGTCCGACAATGCAGAGAATGAGCGTAGACGAACCGACAAGCTGTGGGTCGGGTCAAAAGACTGCAAGTCGGTCGAGCCAGGCGGTGCCGAATGAAATAGGGACGACATTACATGAAAAGATGAATACACAGGTGCAGACGGGGAGGTCGCAGGGACGCACCTAAACCACGAGGAGATGTGTCCAGATGTGTCGATCGAGGGGGAGGCTAGAAAAGTCAGACAAACCCGGAGGTGCAAATGGACTCAACACATCGGACGGTCGCATCGCAACCATATCGGACAAGGCAGATACATTGGTTGCACGCTGGAGATACTGGGCCCCAGGATTGTCCAAGGATCTCACGAATTATGGTCGAGGAGAAACCTTGTCAAGCAAGGTAACAAGGTAATGTACTCAACTGTAACCATCACTTTGTAGCACTGTGTACGCAACTACATCATCTAGTTCTTAGTTGGATGTACGAACAGCAGTGTGTAAAATGCAACAGCCTCACATTTATCGTCATATCGAGAGAGACGACTGAGAGTACTAGACTACCATCTTTTATTTGAGACAAACACGAGACAACAGTCTGGG